>SEYY01018271.1:0-15000 GCA_009176605.1 Armadillidium nasatum
CGTATAACCATATGTTTATCATACCTGTTCCAATTGTTTAATATCTACAACGTCATTCTATAACAATACTTATTATATTTATAATAAAAAATTCTTATTACATAAAAAATCAACACAATAATTTGGATTTTATACGAGTGAAGACAACATTTACTTAATATCACTTCATAAAATTTTCATTTCATGGCTATTTCTTTTATGCAACACCCTTGTTCTTGGATATTTTTCCCGTTTTTTTCTTCAAACAATTATTTTTAACTTTTTTCCGTATTTCATTTTTCTATATTTCTTTTCAAGAGATGACTTTTTTAAATTATTTTTTATCTTAGCACACAAAACATTTTTAATACTTCTTTCAAGCTATAGTTTTTATTCCTATTTCAATCTTTATATATGTTTTAGGATATAACTTAAAAAATTAATTTTCATTCCTCTCAATAATAAATTATTATCTCTCTTAAAAAATTTAAAATCTTTTATGTAACAAATTTATTTATTATAAATTCTTCGTTTTTTTACTGCTAACTCACTGATTCATGTAAAAGCGTATAAGTACTCTTCTACTCCACACACACGTATATCAAATCAATACAATGTCTTCCATTTGCCATCTTATTTTTTTTTTTTTGTGTGTGTGTGTGTGTGTGAGAGCAAAAACACCAGACTAATGCACTCAAAATTTGCATGAAGTCTTAATCACAAATCGCAAAAGCTTTGAATTCAAGAGCATAACACAAAATTCACCCGAAACTTCAACGGTACAAGTCACAAAAACATCCAGTTTCAAAGGAACTAAGTCCGTAGAAACACCATTTCTCATTCGCTTAGACCGCAAAATCACTTAATTTCAACAGCACAAGTCACAAAACGTCAAATCCAATCAAACAAGACACAAAACATCATTTCAGGTACTAACAACAAATGCCCCAAGCTCGATCACACAAACCATAATAGCACTCAGATACAGCATGACAAATCACAATAACACCAAATTCATTCACTCCAAACACAAAACTCACTCAGATACAGCATGACAAATCACAATAACACCAAATTCATGCACTCCAAACACAAAACTCACTCATCACCAGCTTTATATATCATAAAAAAACATCAAACTCTGACCCTCAAAGCACAAAATTCACTTAACTTCACCGCAACAAACCACAAAGCAAATTTCTCAAGCACACAAAGCAATAAACTCTCTTAATTTCAATAACACAAGCCTTAGAAATATCACTCTCAAGCACTTAGGCCATAAAAAATCACTTATTTTCAATAACACAAGTTACAAAACATCAAGCTCACACAACCAAACCACAAAAACTCACATAACCATTCATCAGCACAATTCGCAAAATCACCGTGACCAACCATATAAAGAACAAATTTTTACTCGCCATCAGCATCCCATACCGCAAAAAACGTAAAAATAAAATTAAAAAGCTTATAAAATAAAAATGAAGACAATAAAATTTCATATGTGTCATTAAAAGAATAAAGATTACAGATAAATTGTTGTTTAAACAATGAGTTGCTTAGCAGAAGAAGCGATGGGGTGTTACATTAACTTCTTAAACCAATGCCTCGTGTATGAAACATGCTATCACATGTTTATAATATTTTTAATGAAATTAAAGTAGTTATTATGTTACCAAATAGTTGAAATTGCATTACTGAACAAAAGTTTCAGATAAGTTATGGAAAAGTTTATAATGAATGAAAAGATTCAGCTAACTGTTGGTTTGGGAATCTGAAAATATAAAGGTCGAGAAGAATGAAGGTATGGTGATCTTAAAAAGATTGAATACGAAAAGCTGTTGAGGTTGGGTATACAAAGGCGAGACGATCTTAAAATGGAAAAAGGTGGGAATCGTGAAAAGGTAGAAAAGTTTGCTAAGAAAAATGGTACCCTGAAAAATGTATGGCGTGGCTGGATATATGCCTGTGTGCTCGTGAGCGATTGAATGATTGAGTGAATGTATCTGGATATTTGTACATGGGTGTGGGCAAATGTATGTGTATATGTATGTATTTGAGTGTATGTATCTGTGTACGTGTTGTATATGTATCTGAGAATATGTACGTGAGTGTGAGTTCATGTATATATATATATATATATATATATATATATATATATATATATATATATATTATATATATATATATATATATATATATATATATATATATATATATATATATATATATATATATATATATATATATATATATATATATATATATATATATATATATATATATATATATATATATATATATATATATATATATATATATATATATATATATATATATATATATATATATATATACTATATATATATTATTTATAAAGCTGAACTCTTTGCTCAAACTTTTGCCTCTAATTCAACCTTAGACGATTCCGGAGCTGTTCCTCCTCCTTCAACCCCCTCTAACTCAATTATGCCTAAAATTAGAATTTCTTCTAAAGAATGTCATTTCTGCTCTCTCTGAGCTTAATACTAAGAAGGCGTACGGTCCTGATGGTATTCCTCCTGTGGTTCTCAAAACTTGTGCTTCCGAGCTTGCACCCTGCCTCGGTAAACTATTTCGTCTTTGTCTATCTACTTCAACCTTCCCTTCTTGCTGGAAACGTCCGCTCATTCAACCTGTGCCGAAGAAGGGGGACTCCTCTCAACCCTCCAACTACCGTCCTATTTCTTTGAACTTCCGTTCTCTCTAAAGTTTTCGAATCTATCCTTAACAGGAAGATTTGGAAGCATCTCAATTCTTCTAATCTTATCTCTGATCGCCAGTATGGCTTTCGTAAGAAACGCTCTACAGGTGATCTTCTTTCCCTTCTCTCTGAATCTTGGTCCTCCGCTATTCGGCATTTCGGTGAATCTTTTGCTGTCGCCCTGGACATATCGAAAGCCTTCGATAGAGTCTGGCACAAAGCTTTGATTTCTAAACTTCCCTCTTTCGGTATCTATCCTTCTCTCTGTGATCTTCTCGCTAATTTCCTTTCCGGTCGTTCTATAGCAACTGTTGTAGACGTCCACCGTTCATCCTTTAAATCTATTAATAGTGGTGTTCCTCAGGGTTCTGTACTATCACCAACACTTTTTCTACTTTTCATTAATGACCTTCTCTCCATCACCTCATCTCCTATCCACTCCTATGCTGATGACTCCACCCTTCATTATTCCTTTCCATTTTGAAAAACGTCCCACCCAACAGCAGTTGATAGACTCGAGAAGGGTAGCCTTGGAGCAACTAACCTCTGATCTTTCCCGTATTTCAAATTGGGGCAGAGAAAACATGGTTGTTTTCAATGCCTCAAAAACTCAGTTCCTCCATCTCTCCACTCGACACAATCTTCCACACAACTATGATATCTTCTTCGAAAACACACAAACTCAAGCCTTCATCTGTCCTTAATATTCTTGGTGTTTCTTTTTCTCGTGATCTTTCTTGGAAAGATCACATTACCTCTCTTTCTAAACAAGCTTCTAAGAGGTTGGGTGTTCTGAGGCGCCTTCAGAATTACTTCACGCCACCCCAGTTGCTTGCTCTGTATAGGGGTGTTGTTCGTCCCTGTATGGAGTATGCTTCGCACATCTGGGGTGGTTCCACACATACAGCTCTCTTAGAGAAGGTGGAGTTAAGGGCATTTCGTCTCATCAACTCTCTGCTCTTACTAACTCTCTTCAATCTCTTTCTGCCGTCGAATTGTTGCGTCACTCTCTCTTTACTATCGCTATTACAACAGACACTGCTCTTCTGAACTCTCTCGTTGCATACCTCCTCCATTGAGAAGAGCTCGTGTGACACGTCTTTTCTACACATTCTCATCCTTTCTCTGTCCAACTCTCCGACCCCAGACTTAACCGCTATGCTCAGTCTTACATATACTCTACTGGTAAAGTCTGGAACACACTCCCTTCATCTGTTTTCCCAACTTCCTTTGACTTGCATACTTTCAAACGCCGTGTGTCTGGACACGTCGGCCACCATCGACCATGATTATAGATCTTTCCCAACTCCGGTGGAATTTGGTAGGCCTCTGGACTTTGCCCACCGGAGGAGACATAAAAAAAAAAAAAAAAAAAAAAAAAAAAATGTAATTGAGTTTCTGTGCGTGTCTGCGTGAGAGTGTTCATGATGATTTGGTATTGTATGTGTATATATGAATATACTTTAATGTATTGCACTTAAAAAATTAAGAAAATATGGGAAGAAAAGGAAAATTACGATTTATTTTAGTTATAGCTTTGTAAAGAAAACGGGTGTTAGTTTAGAATATATTAAATAATTTGGAATAAAAATATACGTATATAATAAAATGTAAAGTGGAATAAAATGGAATAAATAAATGTTGGAAAAAATGGAAATTTAGAAATTTTTGGAAAAATGATGTACATAAGTTAAAAGAGCAATTATGCTTTTATATTGGCAAGTTCTCGCTGGCATAGTGGATAACGTTGTAGAAATCTATTCCTGAAGTCAGACGATCGAATCCCACTTTCGCCAAATTAGAGAGATTGTTTTTTTGGAAAAAATTCATGTAGAGAGTTTATGAGAGAGAAAATCTACGGAGACGGCATGTATGTTTTCATCAAAATGAGAGACGCTCACCCCTCGAGGAACCTCCGAGTTCCGAAACCCTTCAACGAGGGGGAATCCGTTCCCCACTCTTCAGGAACATCCGTGTTCCGAAACCTTTCTATGAAGGAAGAGGACTCCGTTCCTCCCTCTCGTGAGGAACCTCCGTGTTCCAAAATCTCTTGCAGGATGTTGCAGCGGCTCTGGTTCGATTCCCAGGTGATTCGTTTCTGTGGAATTCCGTTCTAAAAGCTTTCAGGAAAGAGCTTGAGGGTGAATTCCTTTCTAATTCCTGTCAAAAAGCCTCAGGAAGGTGACTGAGATCAACTTCCGGTCTAATTCCGATCAAAAAGGCCTCAGGAAAGAGTTTGAGGGGCAAATTCCTTTCTAATTCATGTCAAAAAGCGTAAGAAAGGTGCCTGGGATCGACTTCCGGTCTAATTCCGGTCAAAAATTCCTTAGGAAAGAAGCTGAGGTCGGCTTCCGTTCTAGATTTCGTTAAGCCTAATTGCGGTTAATCTCACCATATATACTTAATATATATATATATATATATATATATAATATATATATATATATATATTATATATATATATATATATATATATATATATATATATATATATATATATATATATATATATATATATATATATATATATATATATATATATATATATATATATATATATATATATATATATATATATATATATATATATATATATATATATATATATATATATATATATATATATATATATATATATATATATATATATTAGATATATATCTATTTTAAAAACAATTCTAAACCACCTTTAAAATCTTCAGAAAACCCCTATCCAAAATCAATTCTTACATGCTCTGCCAGATTATCCAAACTATAATTAAATGAATATAATATTTAATTCCTTTTCATGTTCTTTTGTCTTTTCAGTTCAGTTTTACATATATAGTGAATTAACATTAGTTTTCTAACATTTCTTAGAATTAGTATATGCTAATAACGATAAAATCAATTCGCACATTCTAGCTCATGCATTTCTCTTTCCAGTTTTACAAGAAATATTAATTCAGTAGTATAGCCTGAAACTTTGTTATTAGGATGTAAGTCCACAGATGCCGGAGATGACAGAGTTAGGTAAAAATGGTCTTCACTCTCCATTATCTCGATATAGAATGATTTATATTTTCTTAACTCTGATGCTTTTATATAACTGTTAAACTTGTAAGGATAACCTACCATTTTATGAGATACATTTTATTATTCCCATTTCCCTTAAAGCCGTATTATCTTTCCTTTATTATAAAGCTGTTGAGGATTGAAACTTTTTGTACCTCCTGTTTATAAAATCCACCTTTCATATATACATATATACATATTTCATTTATATATATATACATATATATATATATATATATATATATATATATATATATATATATATATATATATATATATATATATATATATATATATATATATAATATATATTATATATATATATATATATATATATATATATATATATATATATATATATATATATATATTTATATATATATATTATATATATATATATATATATTATAATATATATATATATATATATATATATATATATATATATATATATATATATATATATATATATATATATATATATATATATATATATATATATATATATATATATTATAATATATATATATATATATATATATATAGTATATATATATATATATATATATATATATTATATATATATATATTAATATATATATATATATAATATATATAATATATATATATATATATATATATATATATATATATATATATATATATATATATATATATATATATATATATATATATATATATATATATATATAATATATATATATATATATATATATATATATATATATTTATATATATATATATATATATAATAATATAAATATTATATATATATTTCTTTAAAAATATAATTTTAAACCATCGCGAGGAAATTGTTTTATCTTATCTACTTGAAATACTTCCTGAGACTTACATTTATCTGTAGATCTTTATACACTTACAAAATCTCACACTTTTATTCCAGTTTTTTCTTTTATTTCAAGTTTAGTATTATTTATTACGGGTATCATAATTAAGATTTCAAATTTGGTTTTCTTAATTGTACCATGATATGGTTGATTATACAAATTTGCCAAGTCTTTAAAATATCAATATATTTAAATGTATTCATTTTATTAAAATATCTACGCATTCTTTCTTTGATAGTCCGTTGTAAACGTTCAACTTTTATGGCTTTATTCACCGAAAAAGTTTTATAATGTCCTAAATAATATTCGGTAACAATAGCTTGGAATTCTTTACCCAGGAACTCTGTAAATTTATCTATCCACATGAACTTGGGGTTTCTATCATCTTCATTAATTATTTCTCTCACAGATATATCTACGGTGGTACACAATTTATCATTTATATGTTTTAACCATAAATATCTTAAATATATCTCAATGATGAATAATATATAACGAAATCCACTACTATATGAACTATATTTAATCACATCTGTTAAATCCACCTGTAAATGTATGATCAGAATAATTAACTTCATTTTACGATTCTTAAATTTTTTAGGCATATATTTATGTAACGTGAACGCATCTTCACCCTATAAATATTCTTTCAAGTCTTTTTATTAGCATGAGGAAACTGTGGCGCAGATCTAGAAAATCCCCCAAAACTATGATGATAACTTAAGCGAAATCTTGAGAAAATCTGTGATTTTAATAAATTAACATAGAGGGTATATATCAGAGAAGTATATATGGAACAGTAGAAAGTGAATCAAACTAGTAGTTAGTATAAAATAACAGTGTGTCCACATCGAGTATCTCCCGATGTGAATGATATTTCATTCGATCTAGTGAGAGATAGTTTCAGATATAAATAGTAGTAAAGTGTATTCATTGTTATCTCCGATTATAGTACATATAGTTATATAGAGAGGCTGTAGGATACTTCGAACGAGATTTTACCGTATTCAGGAGGCACAATGTCGAAGAGGACTGGACGGTAATAAGGGCAGACTAATTAAGTCATGTAAATCCAAGTGTATATGAATTCTAAGCTAATAGCAGCTTGAAAAGACAAGGTCAACAAAAACCCGTATAATTTGCGATATACTGTCTAACACCTTCTCTAAGGAGAGCATATGGATGCACGTCGACATCACACATATGGAGTTTGGTTGATGGTCCGAGACGCGCGTAATGCGTCTCCGAGCTGACTGGGATGTCGCCAGTTGCGCATCATCATTGTTGGGAGCGGTTACGCAGCACGAATAACAAAAAAGAAGTAACAGATCCGATACCACATAACACAATAAGTAAGTGACTATTTTTGAAAAAACTATATTTCACACTAACTATAGATAGACATTGTTTGCATTATTAAAGTATATACTGAGAAGATAATTGTGCGATCATTCTTATACCACATAGAAAGATTTCGCTATCAATTGAAAGAAAAATGATAATGAGACTACCAAGAATATTAGGAGAAATGAATACGTATATGACCTTGATTGTGACTTTCGTGTAGATATGTATTAAATATTCAGTCCACGATTGTGTGTTTGAGGTGTATTAGAGGATGTTGCCTGTTCACCGTTGAGCTAGACGAATTCTCGGTTAAGAATACTCCGACGCTTTGTTATCAATATTAAATTTTATTTAGTAGTCTTTCTTGATATGCAAAGAGTTGTTGTGCATTGGAAAAAAACTACTCTCACAAATACGTGTGTTTAAGCTACTACTCTTAATTTGTGATAAACTTATGTCTCGGAATAGCAATCATTAATGTCTCCAAACGACATTGTGAGGTTAGCTGCTAAAAAACTTATGTGTTTCGCGGCTATAACGAAGCGCCGACCCTTATGCAAGATGTGGTCATTAAATTGTGAAGACACCTACTTTACAAGCTGTTCCTGAAAGAGGTAGATGAAGTTACCCAGAAAGAAACCAGTAGAATATCTTACAGACCAGGGACAAGTATTTTAAGAGAAAGAGGAACATATTGTCGGGAAAATCCTCATCGGACTAAGTGACACAGTGAAAGATAAGAAAGTAAACACGCGACCAGGTCAGGGAATATGACAATGAACAGCCAATAATTAAGAGTGCATGATTCCGATGAGTAGGATAGACATTGACCATTTTGCAAGCACATTGACCCACTACTCTAATCCGAGACATTTAAATGACACCACTATGATTCCAGAACGATGCTTGATCTTTAAATTTTTGCCGTCGCTACAGAGCAGCTACTCATTAATAAAAACCACAGAAAGAAAAACGAAAATACCCTTGAGAACCCGATGAAGGCTGATCTCCGAGAGTTAGCCCATGGGGAAGTGTTGAAAGTGTAACCAAGACTTTATTGAAAGGCTTTCGATATGTCGCTGGCAGATAGTGCAAACGCAGTTAAAGTAGATATTTACCACATAATGACCAAAAGGCGGCGGCAAGTGGTATCAAGGAAAGGGTTACCAAGAGTCTGGTATCGAGGAAGTGTGGTGGAATAAAGTTATCGATACGACCGAGGATATATCTGGAGCGTTTCTTATGAGAAGTCATACTGGTACTGAATGCAGAGATTAGATTAGAAAATGATCTCTGAATGTGCTGTTAATCAAAAGGAAATTTTGTTTCTCGACTATTATTTGCGTTCACTGGTATACATTCATGTGCATATGTTTCTGAGAACACTATTATACGTATAGAACGAAGTTTAAGAGAAGAATAGATAACTTGATTTCAAGTTAGGTTACGTAAGAGAGATTGTATAGAGATACTCCCTCATCTTCTGCAATTATGCTGAGCTCTATTGTGATGTATGTCAGCGGGCTTGCCCCTATACCAACGACGCATAGAAGTAATAGTTATAAGGACAGTAGATAAAGAACACGACAGTATCTATAATATTTAACCAAAAAATAGTTCAAATTTTGGTTTACCATTGTTGCCATTTTTTGTTTATATTTGTAATCAAAGATTGCTGAAGTACATATACTAATGTGTATAGAGAAACACAGCCCGTGACCAACTACAAATGCAGTTAATCTTATCACGACATATTCAGTAGTTATTATAATTTCATTCAAAAGCTACTCCTATATCACTAAAGATCCTAATTACCTCTGATAGCACAAAAAATATTTATTAAATTTTAATGTTCCTAATTCACACAATGAGTGGTGGCTATTCATGTTGGAGTGTGCTTCAGAGTAACAGGTATGTGTAACGTGGCCTTCACAATATCACGCTATCATCCACGGACCAATCGTCATAGGTGACAGTTGATTATGGATGAGCCAGAGCTAGCGCTACTCGGTATCTCGACTGATCTTGCGCAAGAAGGAGTCAGTAATGATAGGAAGAAGGCACAATACAAGACAGATTTTATGACCTATTTTCATCAATAATCTATATGTACTAAGATTCCACTAAAAGGAGGGAAAGAGGAAGAGGAAATGTTAGAGTTGATATTTTTTTTCCAAAATGCCAGAAAGAATATGAAGAAGTATAGAACCTCGATAAAATGTAAACATTTTATATTTGACTCACTTCCTCTAGCGGTGGCGGTGCTGTCACACAAATCTCTATCTTTGGTAGTTATCCTTTATCTGAGACTCATTTATGTACATAATTTGTCTTCCGACAGGATGGCGCGAAGAGCACTCAGACTAATTAAATTGCTTCCTATTGAAATTATTGACTGTCTTGTTTGAGACACAATCGGTTAAGTGTACTTGCATGTCAGTGACCTATGGAGGCTATGCCACTGCGTACCGTGTGCCATTGCACATTGTAGCACAGATAAGTGCGAGTCAAATATCCATAATGAGCGTTTTCGTTTAGGTTTAGATGAGGTAGGAGGAAAGAATCCCTACTGGAGTGTTAACGCGCTTGCTGCGCAGGACAACGTCAGAGATATACCAACAAGGTACTCGCTCTATTGTGCATAGCATCTGCGCATCTTACATATATATAATTCTCATGTGTGACACCTTACCACTAAACGGACACTACACAAAAGCACTAGTGCGATTTCTAAACTTAATAGTTATATATAGTTATATCTATAGCCAGACCCCGACCACAGCGTAGCAGGAACTAGTTTGACCCTGTTCATCTAGCGCATGTAAACTGCCAGAAAGATCGCTCTCAACTTCTCCAAGGACAGCATCTGACGCCGTTCTTGCGACCTGTAAAGATGATTATTAACTGCACCAGAATCTATAGCCAGAAAATCTATTCCTTATGCGTATAAACTCTAAAATACTGCGAGTGTGGCTCTGCATACCTATAGAGGGAGACGCAGAATGACAGTAACAATAATCTTCTGTTCCGTTAACCGAGTATACACAGACTACATAGAAGTTCTCTAGACAATATGATTTATATAGTATCTCAGAGTAAATAATCAGTAACGCAAACATGCTAGTCAAACGATGATGACTGTGTTTAGGAGAGCACCCATCTGGATCTCCATGAGAACAGCATTGACAATGCTCTATTGCCTCCGGTGTTGATATTTCCGCTAAACACTCTGAAATCACACTTAGAAATGACTTTAGTGTTCTATTATAAAGAAGAAGCTTTATACTTGTATATACAAGCTGAACTCTTCGCCTCAAACCTTTGCCTCTATCAACCTTAAGATTCCGGAGCTATTCTCCTCTTTCAATCCCCTCCTCTAAACTCAATTATGCTAAAAATTAGAATTTCTTCTAAAAAATGTCATTGCTTGCTCATTTTGACGTGAAGATAAGATGATCCCGATAAGAGTATGGGTACTCTCGTCGGATTTTCATATACCTAGAGTATTATCGATACCAAAAGATGTAATGTATGTCTGAACAAGCGTGTGGCACATGCAGAAGCCTAAGACAGTTTAAACAAGAGTTATGTCAGTTCATGAGAGACCCTCCCATAATCTTAGCAGAGATACCGCATTATAATCCTGGTACAATGATCTACGAATAGCCGTGCTATTATCGAGTTGCTCACTTGTTCGGAACGCTTGAGTGGAAGAGTAGCAGAGAAAAGAGTGAGGTAAGTATCCTTCTTCGTCAGACTGCTGACACCTCACTGAACATCCTGCGAGTAGTATCACATCCGTATACTATTATCATAGCTATGATTATCCGTGGCGTGTCTCATACATACAAAGAGTGTAGTCTCTGACAGTATCGTTGACAATGGTAAGGATGTATAGGCAACACATAATGTGGTTGCAAGTATATATCATCTATATGTGATAAATGAATAAATCGCGTGCACTATGCAAGTGCTCGAATCATATAGTGTCTTGTTTGATCAACCATAACACACCCACTCATAACTAGTACCTGTCGCACTTTGGCAGCTTTCTCTAAACACGTATTCGTGCGTGACCAGCCTCCTTTGATCTGCCGTCTATTCTGCCTTGTACAATTGAATGCGTTTTTATTGTTATCTACTGCTATTAATATAACTATATATTATGAAAGGCTTTCGATTAGAATATATTGATACAATGAGTTCTATATATGTATTATTTACCTCAAAATCTATTCCCTTCTTTCGGCGAATTATAATATTCTACTCTTCATTGATTATCTCATTTCATTATGCAGTATTAGTCCATTATTGCAGCGTTGTATAGATATATACTAGGCTCATCAATCTCTTCCTCACTATTTAGAATATATTCTATATATAAGTAATATTAGTTTCCTCAAATGAATAACTGTGATCTCATATTAATTCCCAACTACATATTCAGTCGTATCTATTATAAATTAGATCCATTTTTAATATATCTATATACTCATTATTATATCCTCATACTAGTATTAATAACTAGATTCTCCATACATATCATTATATATATAATTATTATAACAGTATTGAATAATATAGCGATCCCTTAACTTCACGATAATGACTAAGTTACAATAGAACTGACATAGGTAAAGTTTAAGTCCATTGGAACAGGCTGACCGCTGGGTCTATCTGGCATTTCAAATTTGGGCAGGTTAAATACACTATATCAGAAATGTCGCATATACACGCACAGAACAAAATAACTACGCAAGTCCATTCGTCTGCCGTGCTACTTGCGACGACACAATACTATACACCAGACTAATGAATATCTTTTTCTTCTTGTAAAATCATCATCTTGCACTGCTCATAATCTATCATATTTACTACTCGACAGCTGAAGTACATCTTAAGAGTTTTCCTTTTATGCCTTTAAATTAAAAAAAATTGCCACTCTCTTTTTTGCGAGGAAATCTGACGATTACTTTCTTTTCTTGAAAAATAAGACGCTTTCTTAAGCCAATGTAGCTTGGCGGTTTCTGTGATGTTCTTCTTATACATCACAAATAAAAATTCTATATCTTGGACTTATACCTAACTCTCTCATCAAGTTTTTCGCTATTGTTCATACTCATGCCAATTTATGTACTGCTCTTGCTAAGTTATATAAGCTTAAATAACAAAACTCCATGCAATGCCGATGTATTGAGTGAGTGATATAAGTTAATAAATACGCATATTCTCTGTATACAACAATACTCAAAACATGTCGCTTCGATAATAAAAAGAGTTTAGGGTTTCCTACTCATTATAACATCTCGCCTTGATAAGGTAGAGTAGAAATTCTTATAGGTCATTTCGTTATACTATACTATATATATATACTATATACTTATAAACCTAACTCTTCTAGCTTATACTCACTAATTTAATCTCCAGGCCTTTCTGCCCCTTCGAAATGTTATTGATATTACACCTCCTCATTATCTATATATTAATACTATAATTCTCATGATAGCAATTGACATATTATTAGTAAAGACACTCGCTCCTTCTGAAGTGCTCAGCAGTCCCTCCTGCAATAATGCCAGATAGAAGTACGTCCGCGAGTGACCCTCGGTATTATCTATATACTAAAAGATACTATATCTTTTATAGTAACTCAAAGACTCTCTGACCCCAGGATCATGTAAACCCAATGTCGTCATATTATCTTACATGTACATGACCCTACTACAGGGCGATATCAGTAGCAGAAATACAACACTTCCCCTCGTCACAGCGACATGTTACCTCAGACTGTTCCCTATTGACTTGTCCCGTTACCGTTTACCACGTCACAGGGTTAATACCATTTTAAGTATACTGTCTAGTTCTTTTATAATGACCAGAAGAGATTCCTCTTCCCCACTATTACTTATTTTTGAAATATATTTGTTTTAAAGATAAATTTTTAGCTTTCCACTGGACGTCCTAGCGATAGCTACATCAAGAATAGATATTAATTAAGTAAAACTAAGTGAGGAATGAGAAAATATCGGATATATAAGTCAGGTAAATAAATTAAAGTCTAGACTACCTTACGACTCCTATTTATACTCACTTACTAGCAACTACTATAGTTTGCACCTAAATATATTATATCAGTTTTTAAAAGGACTATTATTATGTTATTATAAAATAAAATAATTTAATAAATAAATAGTCTTAATTATTTATTATTTATTATTAATGTTAATAATGTTAATAATAATATGATAATATTAATTAATAATATTGATAATTTTTATATATAATAATATATATATATATATTATATATATATATAATATATATATATATATATATATATATATATATATATATTATAGTTAGTAATATATATATATAAATATATATAGATAGATATATATATTATTATAAATATTATATAAATATTACTTAATAATTAATTAATATTATTAATATATAGATATATATATAATATTATAAATATATATAGATTAATTATAATAATATATAAATTATTATAATAATTATTAATCCTTCCAGTACTATTATGAGGATGACAATCAGAACATGAGAGATAGAGAATGCTGCAGCTAACTAAATCCACCGAGTGAATGTTATAGTCGAATAGATAGATGAATAAAAATATAATAACCTGTGAAGATTTTTGGCCTGGTATCTACAGTGATATGCCAGCGATATTTCAGGAGTGAACAAGTTAGTGAAACGGCATGAGAAACATCGTTCCAAAAGAGGGAATACTAGAAGTGAGTAACAGTAAATAATGAATAGAGTGTTAATAATAACTAAAGTAATAAAATAAGTCTTTAATTAGAATAAGAGTAGTAATTATAGTTAAAGATTAGAGTTAGCATAAAGAGTATAAATGTATTATGACTTACATTTATCTAGGAGTGTTAGAGCTGGAATTATCAAGAGAAACAACGATAGATGAGAACTAGGCTGTAAAAGAAAATTGAGAATAAAGAACGAACGCAACTCTTACAAATA
>SEYY01018271.1:20000-34251 GCA_009176605.1 Armadillidium nasatum
TGATTTGGTGTTGTTCAATATTCGGAGAGACAGTAAAGTATGTGGGGATGAATATGTGCAAAATGTATTTTTGGTAGTATATACAGTGAAGTGAGCTTAGTTAATTTTACAAGGATATACATATACTTTGCGATTTTAATTATTAATGTGTTTGTGTTCTTTAAATGTTAGTTTTTCATCTACTTGCGGTATTTCTACGGGTCATTTCAATATCGTTTAGTTTAATTGTAAAATTATTTCCAATGTTTCTGTTGATTATTATAATGTAAGAGTTTTTTTTTTTTTTTTTTTTTTTACATATTTAATGATAGTTTATTTGCCTCGATCCACCTCGTGATGTTTGGTAAAATGCTTTTAATTTTTTTGGAGAGAGTTTCGGTGTTTTGTCATTGATCCACGAAAGATGTATTATCATCTGCGAATGAGACAGAGAAGGAGTTGTGTGAGTTTATTAAGTTCGTTTGTATATACTGAAAATAAAAGTGGTGGTAGTATGGATCCTGTGGAACACAAGGGTTTATTTGTTGACTGCTTAGAAAGTATATCACACAACTTTATGTATTGTTTTCTACCTTTGTGGTAATTTTTAAACCACTGTAAGTTTGAGCCATCGAAACTCCAGTCTTATTTGGTTTGGTTAATAGGATATCAATGGTCCTATTATGTCAAACGCTTTGGTAAAGTCTAGTAACAGAATTATTATTTTCTAAATTTTTGTCAAAGGTTTTTCAGTCACACATATAAGGGCGTCCGAAGCTGAACGCCCTTCACTGAAACCGAATTAAGTCGCTAATTAATGAGTTTGAGGTGGAATATTCAATCAAGCTGCTCAAATATTATATTTTTGAATATTTTGCTAATCGTGTTGTGATAGATAATGGTTTACAGTGTTTAGTGGGGGGGGATACGTATTT
This sequence comes from Armadillidium nasatum, assembly GCA_009176605.1. Taxonomy (NCBI): domain Eukaryota; kingdom Metazoa; phylum Arthropoda; class Malacostraca; order Isopoda; family Armadillidiidae; genus Armadillidium; species Armadillidium nasatum. The sequence continues at coordinate 20,915 of SEYY01018271.1, forward strand.
TCCTACCTTAGAATATAGTATATATAGAGTCACGTTTATTATATATTATCGAACAACACACCGAGAGAATCCAATTAATTCCGTATAATTTAGGTGTATTCACAAGGAGTGAGAAGAAAACACGCATCTCTCCGAGCAACACACGGACTAGGATTACTCATATGATAACTAGAGTTTTATTTAAGTGTTTCTAGTTATTGTGCGTATAATATCGGCATTTGTTCCCCACTGTTAATGACAGTAGCATAACTTGTGGCAACGGTATGGTGACGATATCGGTAAACTCTACTTCTCGCAATAATCATACTACACTATGTTTTTTTACTTATAAACGATGAAAAGGAGGATGAGGCAACATAGACAGGAAATCTTGCAAGAATATCTAAGACTCTATGTAAGTGAGACAAGTTTACATCACACTAAAACTTTTGTGCGACATCACAGAATGAGTCTAAGTAACACATGTTATTTTAATGTTTTTAAAAAGACTCAAAAATTTGGTCAATTTATTAGACGCTAGATTGGTTCTACATGTCGCTAAATAATTGTACTCTATCACTATATACCAGTACTTATTAATAAAATATAATTAAATATATTTATATAAAAATGAGAAATATATATGACGATTATTATCTATCATTATTTAGGTCCTAGTATTTGTAAGAACTTATATATTACACACCATTATAATTGAGAATAAGTTGGTTTTTATATATAGTCCATTGTTACTTATTAATTGAATTAAGATTATTTATGTTGAGAGAGCTCTCCCATATAGTTGCTTATTTATGATTATAATAATAATATATTAATTAAATTAAATTAATATATATATAAATAATAATAAATAATAATAATAATAATAATAATATAATTAATATATAACAACATAGGTATCTAACCGAGTGTTTTAAATCATAGCAGATCACTTATAATAATAATTGGGATATAAGGTTTAAATATTATTGAGAATACTCTCATCATGTACGAGGACATATATAGCCTGTATCTACAAATATTGGGAGAGAGCCTATTAAGCGGCGCTAGACGATCCACTTAGAGGATTACCCGCATATTTTGCGGGATCTACATATAATAGACTGAGCTCATGTTTCTAAGTAGGAAAGTTAATGCGTAGGAGGAATAGAGCGAACTATTCGGAACTCGCGAGCGAGGCGCAAGTCACAGAGCCTTGATCTGAAAGATAGTCAAATAAAAAGCAAAGAATGGTCATATTACTTATCACCACAAAAGGCAAAGCAAAGAACGTATAAGTAGACACATACAAGCAAAATAAATAGTTTTTCAATATTTAATTAGTCTAATATATATATTCCTATATAATAAGAACAAAGAGCCCAAACACAGCCAAAATGCACAGCGGAAGAAAGACCCACTATATATCAAAGAGAGCGAGAGAAGGCCAAAAGGCCCAAACACGACCACAAAGCCATAAAGCCAAAGCCAAAAAGCCAAAAGCCAAAAGGCCAAAAGCCAAAGCCAATGCCAAATGCAAAATGCCCAAAATTGCCAAAATGCCAACACAAAGAGACCCAAGACACAACACATGCACACCAAATAAACGCAACAACACCCCAAACACAAGCACACTAAAGAGGCTCGAGAAAGGCCAGAGAGACGCGGCAAAGAACCTTGAGACGCTGAGAAAAGAGATTAGAATAACAGCACACAGAAAGAGACCTAAAGATCGCAAAAAGGCTAAGAAAAGAGCACGGAAAACGCCACAGAAAGATCAGAGTAGAGGTGAGGAAAAGAGCCAAAGAAAAGACAACATAAGACAAAAGACAAAAAAACCAAACAAAAGGGACAAAAATGAGAGCATTACACAACGCATCCACAAAAAGACAAAAAAAACAAAAAAAACCAAAATTAAAGGAGTCAGAACAGAGAACAGAGACAAGAGAGCACGAAACAGCCAACGTAAACAAAGGACAAGACAAGAAAGACAAAAGTAGCGGAGAGAAGGACATAGACACGAGAGACACAATAATCTCACATAGACAGACAGCATAAAAACATAAAATGTAACAGAGACAAAGAGAGTAGAGCAAAGAGACACACAAAAAATGCGAGCAGCAAGAGAGGCAGACAACAGAGAAGGGGTACCAAAAAGGAGCAGGAGTTATGAAAAGAAGAAGAGCAAAGAGGACAGGGAATAAATAATAAGGCAACATACTAATATTGATTGCTATATATAGAGACTCACAATCACAACACTATCACGATTGAGAAGATGAGGTGATGCCGAGGTAAGACACCCCACAGATAACCAAAAACTGCGAGCTAAAGGCACACACGAAATGATCCAATAACTAAGGTGCAGCAGAGAGAGCTTTGTAAATTGATTATAGAGTAGTAACTGAGTTCATGTTGTCGTGTTGTATAATGTTAAGAATATAAAATTTTTCTTCTTTAGCACAATTCTTAATCAGTCTACCACTGGTCATGACATTAATAGACGAGCTCACGTGGGACATGAGCTGTGTAGTAGTCAATTCTTATAGTGTGAGATGTGCCTTTTCATATGATATGTATTATGCTAGTATAGTATAATGTTGTGTTAATACGGAGAGGATAGTAGTTGGTAGCGAGTGTCGTATAATTTTATACAAGGTTGAAGTACGTAAGGAGATGCGCATGAGAAGTGAATATGCGCGCGGGAAAAAATGAAATAATTGTCGTGATGTCCATTTTAATGGTTTCGCGAGATATACGCATATAATGTGAGTTATGATCTTTGTTGTTATAGAGAGAGGGAGATGTGAAAGAAGTTTGAGTCTATACTGGGTATCTAATAAGATGGATTAATGCTGAATTCTCTTCATATTCTAAATTGGCCTCTCCATATGTACCCCATAGATCTATAGAATGTGTATAGTAATAGGAGGGACAAAGGAGATAATTTCTCATATAGCGCGAGTATAAAAATTACATTGAGAACAAAAGAGTAAATAAATTTGGGTACGAAGTTGATAGTACACGAGAATAGAGCATCACTGGATGAAGGGAAATACAGAGACGCAAGTAATTTTGAAGCACTGCGAGTAACTTTAGCGCAAAGTAATGACCCTAAGATAAGATTGAATGCGATGAAATGCATGATTTATTTCAAGATAGTGAGATATTACTGTATGTTTTATTTAGTAGAGATAAGTGCTAAGGGGGGTATGGATAGGAGACATCGAGTATTGAATTTCGATTATAGATGTGAGAGAGAGTTAGAGTTATATGTAATAGTAAGCGATTGGTAGATAAAAACAAGATCTTGAGAGAAACTAAGTCCCATGCTCGAAAGAATCACGGAGATGATAAGAAGAGGATAACATCACTCATACCATATTGCAGAACTGGGAAGCGGTGTTCTGAGAGAAAACTAGACAATAGTAGCAAAAGAGAAGGAGGAAAACTCACATAACCATAGCGAGCGGGAAGTGGTAGGCGTAGAGTCTATTTTTCAGACAGGATGTCTACTTAAGTCGCTCTTATCTATCTAATGATGTGTTTTGTGCACAAATATTATCATTTTAATGTGAAAAATTAGATTAGAAATGACCGCGATTGCGAGAGAAAAGAGACCTTGTGTATTATCGAAAGTCCAATTCTCGAACATCGAGGATATCACATCAACTCAACCGTATATGGTATAACTGAGGATGGTAGAGGCCGTACCCTACGAACAAGCATCAGAAATGCTTACGCTATGTCATCGTTTACACACCGCAATAATGGAGATTCATCTTCGTTGTACTGTCTCTAGATAATGAATGCGCTCATAGCTATTATGTGGGACGCGCCGGATCACTGCGAGTTTTAAATGTTATGAGAGAGACATTTAAGCTAGTGTAAGACATTGCGAGGAAAGAAAGTGTGAAGCACATCTAGAAAGTACAATCTTGAAATTGGAACAAAATATGTATCTCCAGTCTATGACAAACTTGGTAATGAAGTTGAGAAGAAGTTTCAAAATTTATAGAATCAGTAGAACCACAGCATTTGTGAAGCGTCACGAGAGCTTTTACAACATTAGGTATTCGTTTATCTCTTAGTTGTTCATATAAAGGTGATCGCACTAGTCTGACGTGATATGTGGCACAAGACTTCTTTTATTGCTGTATATATAATCTGTGGAGTATCTGCTTATGAACAGCGCGGAAAAAAATCACGTCGCGCGCTCCTCACCAGACACATTTCAAGAATGTGTATAAGAATATTAAGAAGTTGAGAGCATAGAAAGAGTACAGCTTGACGAGGACAAGTGCGCTACACAGTTTGTGGCAAGCACACTCCCTCAGAAACCAGCGTGGAGAATAGCTCCGGGCCACTGGCCTTCCCTGAACGTTCATAGATTTCAGGAACTTTCCATCAGCAACCTATCGATTACATTTTGGAAGCAGATGTTACACTTTTAATTATGTGGAATGAGGATCATCGCTGTGTATCATTTTTATCTATAGATTTATGCTTGTGACTCAGTATGAGGGAGCGCGAGAGAAGAGAAGTAAGTAGTGCTAGGTATTTGTCAAGAGGATTCTATGCGAAGAGGATAGACTATTATAATGTATGAAAGATTAAGGAGGACCGAGAAGTATGATCTTAGCTTTTTTCATTCTTATATAGGATGTTATTTATTGTTATGCCATAATATGTATATTATTCACGCTATACCACGTATATGACGTAAATTTAATGTATTATAAGTGAGTATGTAATATTTATGAGTGAGTCAGTATTTTTATTATCTTATGTTATTAGAGTTTTGTATTATTGAGGATATTTGTTTTTAGACGACAGATGCGACATATATATTTTTATATCAAGACCTTATTATGTGATAGTAATGCTACTTATTGGAAGTTATCTAGATTCAGTACATATCTTTACCTTTTTATTTATGTATGTTTCGATCCACTTAGCCTACTCATTATCCGAGTACTGAAGTATGACAATTATCCTCTGCAAACTGAATTCCGAAGTCTTAGATTGAATATAATTAGCAAGAAGTTGATTTAGGATGAAGGAAGAAGAGTATTATTTTATTTTTACCTAATTTACGAGATATTATAAAGACTACAGAGTATCCTTCTCACCACAAAAATTATTATTATTTTGGATTATTAGAGTCAGAGGGTTCAAGTATGAGAGCAGTTACCTGAAATCAGAATATCTCCCATTTTAGGTTTATTATTTATTTTGAAGAGAGATAATTGAATATTTAAGTTGATAATAAAGATTGTGAAATGAATATTCAGTCCACCATTATTATTATTTCTATCCGATCTAATGGAGTATTATACGATGTCCATTATTATCCTATATAATCTCTATTATTTTTAGCTCCACATGTAGTATTCCAGTTTTGATAGTACTGATCCACCTCTGAATGAAACCTATAATTATGATCTAATGTTATTCATCACTATTCAGATATTAGTTTATTGTATTAACAATATGATATGCGGCGATTTGAGACCTTACCTTACTCCCAAGATTATCCCAGATTAAATAAGGTGCCAAGAAGTATCTTTATATAGCGATGGTATCATGGTGAGGTATGCTTGGTTGTGATTAATGAGATATAAAGCACATTATTATATAGATAAAAGAACGTTCGGTTACTAAGATAGATAAAGAGTGGCGAGTTAACGCTTACTAGTAAATTAGTGTAAAGATAAAATGTGGTTTTGAATTGATTATATTTTATATCAGAACTAGAATGCGAGACAGGTGTAAGATTCGGTCTCAGATAGTTCATAATATGAAATGTATGTATCTATAAGCAATTGAGATATAAAGTAAGAGTACTGATCAAGTGGTATTATGCGTGATGATAGTAGTTCAACTAATACAAGCTTATTTTTTGTAGCTACATTAGTAATCAATAAATGATATTATTTCAGTAAATTTGTATGTACTTTATTTGAGGTCCTTTTCTATCACATCTAAACACAGTTCTGTTATCCACGGTAGAAAAAGCAGGAGTATGTCACAATACATTTTCAGTGTGTTTGCAAAACCAGTTGGACTTAATTAATGACGTGGTAACTTGTATGTTTAATATACGCAACTTTCAAGGACGAATCTTCAGATTATGAGAGGATATATAGTTACACTGATATAAGTTAATGAAATTTTATAACTTCACATACAAATGAGGACATTATGATTCACCTAATATTGTCTATGAATGTACTGCCCATGCCGCGAATACTTGAACTTACTACTAAACGTTTATAATTATTATATTGTCTAATATAATAATTATATAAGGGTATACTTATAATTTAGTATATCGTACTAAAAGTAAACTTTGATTATACCATTGGCCCACATGAGTATATATATATATTATGATAATATTTATTACTACATTAATAATATTTAACCTCAGTGTTTATTATACTTTATGTACCTTGTCCTCATTCGGAATTATAGGATACTACTTGATATTAAATAAGTTAGAAAACAATAGAAATATAAACTCACCTATAATATTACATAATAGCTACACACCATTATCCACTAAAGAGCATACGGAAGATAAGTACTATATAGTTTAAGCTTATAATAAAAAAATATATTGAATTTATGGATTATATATTTATTTATTTGTTATTTTTTTTTTTTTTTTTTTTTATTTCTTTTTCTTTTTATTACTGATAATATTCTTCCAGTGTTATTAATTAGTTAATTTATTATATATATTTTTATTATTTATATTTATTTTATTATGTATTATACTCTCATTTAATAATATTAAATAAAATAAATAAATTTCTACTTTAATATGATAAGAAACGTATACAAATATCCCTTTTATGATTTATAAAATAAGTTATAGCACATAAATTATACAAGTGTGGCTTCTAGATAAATGTGTAAAGTTATATATATATACTAATTTATCACGACATAAAAAATAATTATGAAATTTGATAATTAGAATATATATATTATATATAAATTAAGTTACGTAATATAACTATCATTTCACTTATCATGATTCATTTGACCAATGAGGAAAAAAGTATTTAATTCTTTAAGGATTTTGGCCGGAAATAACGGTAATTATTTTATATCACCATATTTTGCAACACATAGAGTAATCAATACAGGAAATGCTTAATAAAGAAGTTATTGTATTCACCTAAATGATAACATAAAGATTTTATATTTCTCTCAGAAGACTTGTTTTCCATTATATGTTATAAATTTAATATTCAATTGTTATATACATTACGATATAGCCAAACAATAATTATATTATATATAACTTTTTACTATTAGTAATCAATTCATAATTAACACATACTTATAACAATATTATGATATAATTAACTTTAATAGAACAAGGCCTAAATTTTATATTTTTTTTTCTACTAGCTATATCTATTAATTAATGAAAAAACATAAATGTAAGTTAATAATTTTTTTCTTTTTATACTGAAGTTATAATAGGAATATGAATGAACATATAAAAATGAATTTATATTAGTTAGGAAATATTATTACATTAAATAATAAAATATAATATTAAAAATAAAATATAATTACTTAAACACATGAGTTAAAGAATAAGTTCTTTGTATACAAGTATTGCTGCTGCATGAAAAAGAGTTGTTATTAGATAACTTAGGTGGTCATGAGAGTAGCTGGAAGATGAGAGAAATGCATTGGGCTGGACGCGTTGTTTCTATGAGGAGATACTAATTGTGTCTACGGAAAGAGGGTTTGTTCTATATAAAGGTAATGTTGCCCAAATATGAGCTACTTAGTAGGATCTTCGGAGATTAATGTATGTAAAATGTGAGTTTGGCCTCAACGTAGTAAAGGCGAGCAATTACAAATGAATTCACGCATCACACTTAAAAGGTATTAGATAACATGATAGAAAGCAATACTCGAGATGTACATTACAATGGCGATGTTTCAAGGTTATAAGCGCAGCTATTTAGTGTGACTTTGTAAGCATTAGAGAGTATTGGGAGATACCGATAGAGAGTTTAATAAAAGTATATTTAATTAGCTCACTGAAGGGGAGAGCAAATAGTAGGAGGATACAGAGAGTATTTAGTATGAGAAGGAGAAGATAATGACGTATAGAGGAGTAGAGATAGAATTTGATGAGGCATATTCCTTTTAATTTAAGAGATATGTGTGTTGAGAGTCGAAAGTTCCAAGGTTATTGGATTGTATAAGATATAGAGTTTCGAGTGTGTGAGACTGGGGAAGATAATTTGATTTATAGGGACGGAAAAATGTATATAGTAAAATGATATTATTGAGTTAAAATTAATGTTATACTTTATATAGTATCTAAGGGCACTACGGAGACAATAATATAATATTATTATAAGTTTTTTGAAGGTGAAGAATTTATATAAGTGAGATTTATCACACTCAAATGAGAAGAGTTGTCAGATTATTTGTTATGAGGGATGTAAATTATCCACGTAATGAGTGCGAAATAATTTGAAATGTACCAAAGAAAGTGAAATTGTTAGAAAATGAGAAATTTGCACGGCTATAGAAAAGAAAGAGAAAGTTAATAACGGCATAATACGATGATGTAGGTTAAGAATAATGGATGTGTGAGTAGTGATGAGTATAACAGAGACCAATCATTTAATGAAAGTTAAAAGATAAACGATATATTATTATACATATCTCTTCCTCTTATTTTTGAGAACTGAAATATTTAAGTGATGTTGGAATATAATTAATATAGTCTGAGGATAAATGGAGTAATCGTTGAAAAAAAAAAAAGGTTCACATCTCAATCTCGAGCACCACTTGCCCCACTATTACTACGAGGAGAGGAACGTTTCTAGGTAGTATATTAGCGCCCATGGGATTTCCACGAATAAGGATACTCAGAGAGAGAATACCTGATTGTCGCCGTCCTCTAAACACGTGATCAATTCACAACCTATTCATTTAAAGAAATTCAAGAATACGCCGTTTTGATTTATTGAGAAGGAGTGTAGCAGTGATGGTATAAATATAAATACGTATTAATTATAATGAGTTATCACATAAAACAACATAAACCTTATTCAATCTAATATATACTACTAATATACTACAAACATCTCCCAAAGAAGGTATTTCAACAACCTTGATCAGTGATAATACAGCAACTTCCCCATTCATGCTTGTAAGATGATTTCTCACCAGAGCTCATTCAAATAAAGAATCATGTTTTTTCGGAGTACTCGTATATCGTAATCCAATGTAGTCCGGACCATAAATGATCTTATCACAGACTTCTCTAGGTAGTGCAGGATTTTGCCGCTTTCATGTGTCAGAGTGGATCCATGCTATTTTCGAGAGCGCGATTGTTCCAAAAATTATACGCTGTCGAATACACACACCCTCACTCACCTCAGGGTGTCTGTCAAAAGATTGTTGTCTTCTCCTGTAGCTATTGGGTTTTCCTAAATGATGGACTCGCGGAGTAGTTAACAAGCCGTTGGACAGAAAGAGATAAATCAACCAAATGGGCGGATTGGCTAATCCTGTTCTGTCCTGTTGCATTATAGTTACTCATTCACGTGATCCGCATCCTGTCGCGAACGATTTTACCAGACTCCGTTTTTCTCATTAAACTTCATAATCTATGTAAGTGTTTTTTAAGTTTCAAATCATTTAAAGAGCCAAGAAATGTCCATTATTCCTTTGAAGATTGTTGTTATCCTAACTATACATAAAGTCTGAGAGTAATATAATATTTAATCGAAATTTAATTTCGATAATTATAATTATTTTATTTTTTATTATGCAAAAATATATATTTTAAAAAAATATATATTTTATTATTATTTTTTTTTTTTTTTTTTTTTTTTTTTTTTTTTTTTTTTTTTTTTTTTTTTTTTTTTTTTTTTTTTTTTTTTTTTTTTCTCTCTCTTTTTTTCTAGCTTTCTTTTTCCCCTCGCTTTCTTTTCCCATCTGCTTTTTGTCACATCTACTCCAGACGACGTCCGAACCTTAATAATAATAATATTAATATAATACTTATATATATTATTAATTATTATATTATACTTATTATCTATATATATTATATAGAATATATGTATTTAATAATAATAATTTACTATACTATCATATATATATATATAATATAAATAATCCGTATTTAATACTGTAAATACAAATTATCTAATAATGTCCAAAGCATCCCACATTTGCAACACCTCACACGCACACGCACGTGTACACGAAAAAAACACACAGGTTCAGCTTTAAAAGCATCACGACATGAGTTTTACATTATAAATCGAACTTTAAGAGAAGATTAGAAGTGGTTCATTGGTGAAATGTCATAACGTTGAATTAGCAAGGAGGACGAAGGAAAACGGAGGAGGTAGGGAAGGAAGAAGAAGAAGAGTAGAGAAGAAGAAGAAGAAATGTAGATAGAAGAAGAAATGTAAAGAAGAGTAGTATAGAAGAAGAATAATAATATAGAAGAGTATAGAGGAAGAAGAATAAGATAAAGAAGAATAATATAGAAGAGTATAGACGAAGAAATATAGAAGAGTATAGAAGAAGGAAAATAAAGAATAATAATAAGAAAAAAAATACGAAGAAGAAGAAGAAGAAGAAGAAGAAGAAGAGAAGAAGGAAAATAAAGAATAATAATAAGAAAAAAAATACGAAGAAGAAGAAGAAGAAGAAGAAGAAGAAGAAAAGAGGTGTTAATGGAATGCTAAAACTTATAGCCCGCTATCGCAAGGTTTCAAAACCCAGTATGCACCTCTTGAAGGGGAAGTGGCTGTGCCAGAGGGAGGAGGAGGAGGAGGAAAGAGAAGGGCAACACAACAATGACTAAAAATTAAGTTAGGTTAGATTATGTAATAATTGGTAAGGTCAGATTATGAAATAATAAAATTTAATACGAAATATTTTCTACTGTTGCATAAATTCCAATAAAACCATAATGCCTTTAAAATACATAAGCTCATATATATATATATATATATATATATATATATATATATATATATATATATATATATATATATATATATATATATATATATATATTATATTTATTATTATTATATATATATATATATATATATATATATATATAATATATATAAATAATATAAAAATAAAAAAAAAAAAAAAAAAAAAAAAAAAAAATTATTTATTTTATTTTATATATTTTTTATATATATAATTATATAATATATATATATATATATATATATATATATATATATATATATATATATATATATATATATATATATAATATATATATATATATATATATATATATATATATATATATATATATATATATATATAACAGTGATTATAAACTTGTATTACGATGTTTTGTTAAAACGAAATTGAATTAATGAAATTAAGTCATTTCTGTAAAAATAATTGTGTCTTGTATGTACGAGTACCAACTTTTCGAGTATTTTACCAACTCTATATAGAATTAAGATCGGAAGGAAATTTGTTAGGAGGGAAGTGTCAACCTTTTTTGGAACTGGAGTTACTTGTTCTTTTGAGCTCTTCTGGAAAGCGCCCTTGCTCAAGTGAGAGAGATTGTAGAGAATGGTTAGTGTAATTTATTTATGCAGTATTTGTAAATACAGTTTGGTACTCTTAATGTCTGAGTTTTTGTTTTTTTTTAAACCTTTTTTACAGGTCACTTGACTTCAGAACTCGATAAAGAAAATTTTTGACCTTTGTCCATTTCAAGAAAGTTAGTAAAAGATGCATTTGTATTTGGAATTTCTGCTACTAATTTATCTCTAATGGTAGTAAAATAGGAATTCAATTCATTGGCAATGTGTTGCTTATCTGGTTTTTAAATTTCATTTATGGAATTTCAATATCATTATATTTTGTAACGGTTTAAGATGTTATCATTCCTCTGTTGAATGGTCATCATTTTGTACATGTTTAAATTTGTTTTCAAAATAGGTAGCTTTAGATTTTCTGATTATTTTCTTTTTCAGTAACGAAGAATATGTAGTAGATATTTGCATTGGTATGATCCTTTTCTTAAAACTTTTAAATAGTTTGTATTTTTGGTTTAATTGAGATTAGCAACGCTTTCATTAACCATTCATTCAATAGACTTTTTTTCCTTAAATAGTTTTGCTTTTTATGGGGAAATTTTTGTTGTAAATACTGTACAATTTAAGACTGAATTTTTAAAATACTGAAACTTTTTCACTATTTCACTTCTCTCAGGTGTCCCATGCCTCTGCCTTTAATTACACATGATCGGACTGCATGGTATTCTGAAATCTATGAATGTCAGAAAGGATAAAATCCTGGATGACATTTCTCCTAGAGTTTTGAGGCAGTGCACTTTTAAGACTGCGTTTATCTGTACCTAAACGCCTTAAAAAATTTATCCTTTTCATCAGTATTGAAAGCGCGCATATATTTAAAAAATGTTCCATTGCTTTTCACTTTTATTTCTGTCTTAAAATCTTTGAAACTCTCATCACCTTTTTATTTCCTGGATCGTCTGAAATCTCATTCCCTTCTTTCAGATCTCCCGCATGACTTTTCAAGCTCGAGGTCAACTATAGGGACATACTTTCCTGTATCCCTGATTTATGGTCTTCTGCTCTTAGAGATTAAAGTGTAGTCTTGTCTGATGGTGTTTGACATATTGAAAGCTTTTGATCATGCATTTCACACCTCACTATTATCTAAGCTCCATAAAATGTGTGTTTATATATATATATATATATATATATATATATATATATATATATATATATATATATATATATATATATATATATATATATATATATATATATATATATATATATATATATATATATATATATATAAAGTCTGCAATAACTCTCACAGACTATTTTCATTTCGAAAATGGACTCGAATCAGCAACCTTTGAGACGGTAGTCTTTCACGCTGACCATTAGGCTACTGCGGTTCGAAAGGAAATCTCATTGGAACTGCTCATGATCTACAGTCATGACGTCAATATATATATATATATATATATATATATATATATATATATATATATATATATATATATATATATATTATATATATATATATATATATATATATATATATATATATATATATATATATATATAGAGAGGAATTTTCTGCTACAAAAGAGCTCAAAAAGAGGATTTTACTTACCTGTAAAAGATCGAAAAGGAATTTTCTTAATTAAGTTAATTGGGGTAAAAAGCTTTTTAATTTACTTTGATTGTAAACTTTCATTCTCTTGTGCGTGTGCGAGTGCGTGTATATATATATATATATATATATATATATATATATATATATATATA
>SEYY01018272.1:0-5000 GCA_009176605.1 Armadillidium nasatum
AGGGTTGCCTTGGAGCAGCTGACCTCTGATCTATCTCGTATTTCAAATTGGGGCAGAGAAAACATGGTTGCTTTCAATGCCTCAAAAACTCAATTCCTCCATCTCTCCACTCGACACAATCTTCCATACAACTATGATATCTTCTTCGAAAACACTCAACTCAGACCTTCATCTGTTCTTAATATTCACGGTGTTTCCTTTTCTCGTGATCTTTCTTGGAAAGATTACATTACCTCTCTTTCTAAACAAGCTTCTAAGAGGTTAGGTGTTCTGAGGCGCCTTCAGTATTTCTTCACTCCACCCCAGTTGCTTGCTCTGTATAGGGGTGTTGTTCGCCCCTGTATGGAGTATGCTTCGCACATCTGGGGTGGTTCCAAACATATAGCTCTCCTAGAGAAGGTGGAGTCTATGGCATTTCGTCTCATCAACTCTCCTGCTCTTACTAACTCTCTTCAATCTCTTTCTGCCCGTCGAATTGTTGCGTCACTCTCTCTATAATATCGTTATTACAATGACACTGCTCTTCTGAACTCTCGTCGCATACCGCCTCCACTGAGAAGGACTCGTGCGACTCGACTTTCTAAACAGTCTCACCCTTTTTCTGTCAAACTCTATGACCCCAGACTTAACCGCTATGCTCTGTTCTACATGTACTCTACTGGTAAAGTCTGTAACTCACTCCCTTCTTCTATTTTTCCAACTTCCTATGACTTACACTCGTTCAAACGTCGTGTATCAGGTCACGTTGGCCGTTAATTTGACCAGGCTTCCGTCTTTCTCCCTAACTCTGGTAGAATTTTAGTAGGCCTCTGGTCTTTGCCCACCAGAGGTGAAATAAAATATATATATATATATATATATATATATATATATATATATATATATATATATATATATATATATATATATATATATATATATATATATATATATATATATATATATATATATATATATATATATGGTTTAATTGTATATGTCGGTGCGGTGCGGTGCGTGGTGCGCTGATTTCGGTGCGGTGCGGTGCGCTTAGTTTAGCTTTTGGTGCGGTGCGGTGCACTGCATTTTGCTTCCGGTGCGGTGCGGTGTGGTGCGCAATGAACGCCAACTGGTGCGGTGCGGTGCACGACGACCTGGTGCGGTGTGGTGCGGTGCGGTGCGGAAAATTCCGGAGCTCGGCCAACCCTAATATATATATATAACACGCGTGGTGATAGGATGGGCTAGACCATTCCGTTTCACTCCGTTGCCCTTTGATTCGTTCCTTTTCGCGTTTCATCTTCTCAGAGGGTCTCTAGTGTACCCTTGACTCACATTGGAGTGCCTATGCTCCCACAACCTTTCCCCTTCTTCACATGTATCCTACAAATTTACAAGCGCTTACACTTACATTACCTATTAAATAAATCAAAAAATGTCGAAACATAAATCTGCCTCGGAGAAACCAAGAGGGGCGGATTCCAAATATAACCCCTCATCCACTCCTTTCCCCATCATCACTTGGGAGTTAGTGGTGGTGGGGTTTGTGCCACTAAGACCTTGTTGACAACTTGCCCTGGTGCACGGTCTTCTTTTTTCATTAATTTCTGCAGCATTCGCTGTCTTTTGTCTAATCTCCATTTTGTGGGACACCACCTCTCTTCTTAGCTGAAACTCAGGTGTCTGAGTGCTCTGACAGTAAATCCTACTCTGTTTCCTCCTACTATCTTTTCCTCAATTTTCAGCCAAAGGCGGATGTTGCGCATATGTGCGCAATGATGATGTCTGTTCTCGTCTCAAATTTGGAGTCTTCTGAATTCTCTACTTTATGGCTTAAACTTTCCTGCAACTCTACAACTAAATTCATTTGTTCTGTCTTCTTATCTCCTAACTCTACAGACTAAATATATAAAATTCTTCGACTACCTTAATAGAACAAAATAGAACATTCTTTCTTCTTCTTTCTCCGAAATCATCATTTTAGATAATTTCAATGTTCACCACCGCCAATGGCTTTCATTCAGTTCTCATGATATAGCTGGTGAACTCGCCTTCCAATTTTCTATCCAGAATACCTACCTGTATCCCTGACCGTCTTGGTTATGAACCCAACATACTTGATCTTTTCTTAACCTCTTATCCTTCTCCATATACTGGTAAACTCTTTCCTCCTTTCTGTTCATTCGATCACCTTCTTATAGCTGTATCTTGTCTTGTCTCTTCAAGTCTTCCGCAAGAACGGCCCCCACCTTCGGCGAGGAGACGTTTCTGGCATTTCGGTGCCACTAACTGGTCTGACTTGTGGTTGTACTTTTCTGATTTTCCATGGAATGATTACTGTTTCCGTGAGAGGGGTCCTTCTGAGTGTGCAGAGCGTATAACCGAGATGATTCTCTCTGCCATGGAGGCGTTCTTTTCATATTCTTTCCTTCTACTAAACTAAACCTAGCAACCTTCGTTTAAGTCTGCTTGTTCTCGTGCAATCCGCAGCAGGGATGCTGCCTTTAGGGATTACCGTCGTCTTCAAACTTCAGAAACTCATGCAACTTATTTTTCATCCCGGAATCGTGCAAAATCTATTCTTCGAGATACCAAAAACTCTTCTCTCCTCCGCAAATGCAATAATCTTTCTGGTTACTCTTCCTCTCGCCCTTTCTGGCATTTTACGAAAAATGTCAACTCTAACTTTGCTTCTTCCTCTTTCCCTGATCTAGTATCTTCTGACGGTTCAATTGCCGTTTTGCCTTCCTCAATAGTTAAACTCTTCGCTCAAACTTTTGCCTCCAATTCAACCATAGACGATTCCAGACTTTTCCTACTCCTTCAACCCCCCTCCAACTCATTTATGCCTAAAATTGAAACTTCTTCTAAAGATGTTATCTCTGCTTTCTCTGAGCTTAACACTAAGAAGGCGTATGGTCCTCGTGGTATCCCTCCTGTGGTTCTCAAAACTTGTGCTTCTGAGCTGACACCCTACCTATTTCGTCTATGTCTTTCTACTTCAAACTTTTCTCCTTGCTAGAAACGTGCGCTCATTCAGCCTGTGCCGAAGAAGGGAGATCCCTCTCAACCCTCTAACTACTCTCCTATTTCTTTAACCTCCGTTCTTTCTAAATGTTTTCGAATCTATCCTTAACAGGAAGATTTGAAAACATCTCAATTCTTATAATCTTATCTCTGATCGCCAGTATGGCTTTCGTAAGAAACGCTCTACTAGTGATCTTCTTTCCCTTCTCTCTGACTTTTGGTCCTCCACTCTTCGGCATTTCGGTGAATCTTTTGCTGTTGAGCTGGACATATCGAAAGCTTTCGATAGAGCTTGGCACAAAGCTTTGATTTCGGAATTATCCTTCTATCTGTGGCCTTCTCTCTGATTTCCTTTCTGGTCGTTCTATAGCAGCTTTTGTAGTTGACTACCGTTCATCCTATAAATCTATCAATAGTGGTGTTCCTCAAGGATCTATTCTATCCCCAACACTTTTTCTGCTTTTCATTAAAGACCTCTCTATTATTTCATCTCCTATCCACTTCTATGCTGATGGCTTCACCATTCACTACTCTTTTCATTTTGAAAGGTGCCCTTCCCAACAACAGTTAATAGACGCAAGGAGGGTGGCCTTGGAGCAACTAGCCTCTGATCTATCTCTCATTTCAAATTGGGCAGAGAAAACATGATCGTTTTCAATGCCTCAAAAACTCAATTGCTCCATCTCTCTACTCAACACAACCTTCCACACAACTATGATATCTTCTTCGAAAACATAGAACCCAAACCTTCATCTCTCCTTAATATTCTCGGTATTTCTTTTTCTCGTGATCTTTCTTGGAAAGGTCACATTATTTTTCTTTTTTAACAAGCTTCTAAAAGGTTGTGGTTTTTTAAGCGGCTTCAGCATTTCACTCCTCCCCAGTTGCTTGCTCTGTTTAGGGGTGTTCGCCCCTGTATGGATTACGCTTCACACATCTGGGGTGGTTCCACTCAAACAACTCTCCTAGAAAAGGTGGAGTGTAGTGCTTTTCGCCTTATCAACTCTCCTGCTCTCACTAATTCTGTCCAATCTCTTTCTGCCCGTCGAATTGTTGCGTCACTCTCTCTATACTGTTGCTATTAATTATTATTATTATTATTATTATTAATATTGTTGTTGTTTTTAATTTGGAATATTACTTAATTGATGGAAACATGAATATTTTTCTCATGTAAAACTCACGAGTTTTCCATCACAGATTATATAATAGGATTGGTTAATATAAAGAAATACGATTCCAGAATAATGTTTGCGAATTTTAAATTAAAAATTATTTACACAGGTTAACATGTTACAACTTGCAACAACATCTGTTGTTATGTTAGTGTCATCAATGGATTTGCGTGCTATTGTTTTGAAGAGATTGAATGACGACAATAGCACAAAAAGCACACCTGATATTGTCTTCACAAATCCTCGTCTTTTAGGAGATTCCAAGATTAGGTCTGTCCACATGATTTAGACAATTCTTTTGTCTTTTATTTATTTAACAAGTTATTTGAACATTTTTTTAAGTATTTTAATTTATATTTCTTATTTGTTTCATTTCCATTTTTTTAAAATAGACAAAACGTAATCAGAATAGTTGTTAAAAACATTTTGTCAGTAACTGAAAATAATGATTTATAATATTTTTGTATACGAGTGTAGAGAAAAGTTGTGAACGAGTTTCGAAGCAGTTATTGAATTAATATTAACTAACCTTGAATTCCATGGTTTTAACCAATTTTTAGTTATTTCTTTTCATTCCAGTTGCGACAAAGAGTGGCTAATCACATTTGACAGGAGAGAATCCTGGGAGTTTCTCTCATTATACAAGGCGTCACTTTCTTCTTCAGAAAAAGACCTACAACTGCAGTTAATGTTTAAATTTAAACCCTTAACGACACCCTACATGTTCCACATTTTTCAATCAACGGTTAGTAACAATTTTTTTTAGATAAATTTCATTGGTTGTTAAAGAGATTGAACGACTACGACTAAGAACAGAAC
>SEYY01018272.1:10000-12778 GCA_009176605.1 Armadillidium nasatum
TTCAGCAAAACTTTTTATCACCTCTCCTAACTTCTCTCTATCTTGGCTCCATATATATATATATATATAATATATATATATATATATATATATATATATATATATATATATATATATATATATATATATATATATATATAAGTCTCCTCTGGTGGGTAAAGACCATAAACCTACTAATTTCCACCAGAGTTGGGTCAATACAGAACCTAATCGTTAAACGACGACATACACCCATACATGGCGCTTGAAAGTGTTAAAGCCAAAAGAAGTTGGGAAAACAGAAAAAGGGAGTGTGTTCTAGACTTTACCAGTTGAGTACATATAAGATTAGGCATAGCGGTTAAGTCTGGGATCAGACAGTTGAACAGAGAAAGGATAAGACTGTGTAGAAAATCGTGTTACACAAGCGTGTTCTCAATGGAGGAGAAAAGCAACGGAAGAGTTCAGAAGAGAAATATCATTAGTTAAGACGAAAAGCCAGACTCTACCTTGTCAAGGAGAGCTGTGTGAGTGGAACTACCCCAGATGTATGAGGCGTATTCCAAACAGGGGAGAACAACACCCCTATAAAGAGAAAGCAATTGGATTGGCATAAAAAAAATCATGAATGTGCAACAGAACACCCAACCTCTTAGAAGCTTTTTTAGAAAGAAAAGTAATGTAATCCTTCCAAGAAAGAAAGAGCACTAGAGATTATTAAGGACAGATGAAGGTTTGAGTTGCGTGTTTTAGAAGATGTTATAGTTTTGTAGAAGATAGTTTCGAGTAGAGATATGGAGAAACAGTTTTGGAGGCATTGAAAAAGACTATGTTTTCTCTTCCTCAATTTGAAGTGCGAGAAAAATCAGAGTTCAGATATTACAAGGCCACCATTCTAGTGTCAATTAACTGTTGCTGGGAGGGGCTCCTTTCAAACTGAAAGGAGTAATGATGGGTGAGATCATCAGCATAGGATCGGATAGGTAATGAAGTAATAGAGGACGATTATTAATTAAAAGTTTAAAAAGCTTTGGGGATAGGACAGAATAATGAAGAACACCACTATTAGCAGATTTAAGGGATGAATGGTGGTCGTCTACAACAGCAGCTATAGATCGACCAGAAAAAAAATCAAAGAGAAGGATAAATTCTGAAAGAGGAAAGTTTAGATCAAAGCTTTGTATCAGTTCCTATCGAAGGGATTCGAAATGTCCAGCGCGATAGCAAAAGATTCACCGAAATTTCGTAGAGCGGAAGACCAAGAGTCAGAGAGAATAGAAAGAGATCACCAGTAGAGCGTTTCTTAAGGAAGTCATCCTAGCGATCAGAGATAAGATTTGAAGAATTGAGATGCTTCTAATTGAGATTCGAAAACTTTAAAAAGAACGGAGGTTAAAGAATGTGATACCAGTTGGAGGTTGAGAGGGGTTCCCTTTCTTCGGCACAGGCTGAATGAGCTCACGTTTCCAGCAAGAAGGGAATGTTGAAGCAGACAGAGACGAAGTAGTTTACCATATCAGGGTACAAGCTCAGAATCACAAGTTTTGAGAATCTCATGAGGGATACCATCAGGACCATATACCTTCTTAGTGTTAAGCTCTGAGAGAGCAGAAAATTGTAGGCATAAATGAGATGGAAGAAGTTGAAGGAGGAATAACTCCGGAATAGTCTAAGGCTGAATTAGAGGCAAAAGTCTGAGCGAAGAGTTCAGCTTTAGAAGAAGGCAAAATGGCGTCGGAGAACATTAGAAGAAGCAAAATTAGAGGAAGCAGCAAAATTAGAGTTACATTTTTTGCAAAATGCCAGGAAGGGCGTGAAGAAGAACCAGAATGATTATTGCATTTCAACGAAGAAAAGAGTTTTTGGTGTTGCAGAGGATAGATTTTGCACGATTCCGGGATGAAATATAAATTGAATGAGTTTCTGGAGTTTGAAGACGACGGTAATCCCTGAAGGCATCATCCCTATGGAGAATGGTACGAGAACAAGCAGAGTTAAACCAAAGTTCGTTAGGTCTTAGTAGAAGGGAAAGAATATGGAATGTACGCCTCCATACAAGGGAGTATCACTTTAGTAGTAATGCTCTCTGCAAACTCCGAGGGTCCACTCCCACAGTTTTAAGTTTCACCAATTTTTTTTTTTTTTTTCATGAAGGTAATGTACGAATTAGCGCTTGTAAATTTGGAACATGAGAAGGGAGTCAGGGGAAGGAGAAGTGGGAGCATAGACACTCCAATATGAGACGAGGGTACACTAGAGACCCTCTGAGAAGGTGAAACGCGAAAAGGAACGAACCAAAGGGCAACGGAGTGAAACGGAATGGTCTAGACCATACTGTCACTCCCCGGTTTATGCCCAATGGAGGGCACTTGCATTGCTTTGGACGGCGCTACATTCCCCCTACACACACACACAACACACAAACACACACACACACACACATATATATATATATATATATATATATATATATATATATATATATATATATATATATATATATATATATATATATATATATATATATATATATATATATATATATATATATATATATATATATATATATATATATATATATATATCATGTACAGTCGTGAACAGAAGTTCGTTCCTATTAAGCTGGAAATAAATATTTATATAAAATAGGGATCATTTCAGATTCAGCCAATCACAGTTCAATTAAGCCCTCTCAATGTTTTTTATTTTCGTTTTATTCAAAATAGAGCTTTTATGACATGATTTCCATTTTATATAATATTTATTTCCAGCCTAATAGGAACGAACTTCTGTTCACGA
>SEYY01018273.1:12500-15000 GCA_009176605.1 Armadillidium nasatum
TATTATTATTATTATTATTATTATTATTATTATTGTATTATTATTGTTTTTATTATATTATTATTACTTATTTACTTACCTTATAGATGTAACATCTAATTTTTAGAAGTGCAAATTGACCCCTTTTAATTTGGGTTACCAGGGTGCGGGACGATAACCCTTTACACACATTGGACCCCACGAACCTTTTTCCCCATCCTCCACCCAATGGAAAGTTCAAATCACGTTATTCACATTCGTAGTTGAATTTAAAGAGTGGTACATTAAATTTTAAGTAAAGTAGCTTGTTTGCATTTTCGCTTGATAATTTATTCCTTCACTCATCATATATTGTACCAGCACCACTAAAGAGCTGCTCACTTGCAATGCTGCTGGGTGGACATGCAAGAAAACGCTTTGCTAACTGACTTAGCTCTTTAAAGTTGCTTTCATTATCTTTCCACCACTTAAGTGGGTCATCTTCAAGGTCGATTAGTCCTCTCTTTGATATTTTTCTGTAACAGCCAAAAAATTTTGATTAATGTCGAGTTCAGACTCATCATCAATATATGAAGCTAAAGGAACCACCAAACAGTCTGACGCACTTTTTAGATCTGATGTTGAAGGTTGGTCTGTTTTAGAAATTTTACTTTTATTGAAGGATATTCTAACAATTGTTCTTGTTTTTTTACAATAAATTTTATCACACAGTTCAGCTATTTCTTCCTTAACTTCTTTTACAACATTTGGATTCATAATAAACTTCCCTTTTATATCGAGGATTATGGAAAGTTGAAATAGAATAAAAGAAATTCCTGTCCAAATACTCAAACCTCCGATCTAACTCTGATTGTATAGCATAAATGCTCTCTTCTTCTTGAGGAACTAAATTGTTCAAAAGGTTTTTTAAGTGACACAATGAAGGAATTCACTTGCGATGTGGACGAAGAATGACGGCTTAGTTTTTTAGTCGTCTCCAAAAGGTTTCAGTACGTTAGCACACATTTCAACAAGAGCATAATTAAAATTGTTGTCTTTTCCTATTCCAGAGAGTTTCTGTACCTTGAATGATTGGTAAAAGTGGCTACCCAAGTGTTATCAGTATTTTGTTGAGCTCTTCCTGAGTCATTGCAAAATGATTAAAATGGGTAGCTATGGAACGAACTTTAACTATTATATCCGTTACCGATTTTTGGGTTGATAATCCACGCTTAATAACTAGTTGTATTTTATGTGCTGTACAGTCTTAAGTTATTACATTACTTAGAGCGAGTGCTTTTTTTCATGTTTGGTGCATCATCCCTCATAACTGCATGCACATAATGATATTCAAGTTTCCATTTTGCAATTGTTTCATCAAACATTTTGGAGAGATATTTTTCTGTATGTCTGTCGTGCAAGGATTCAGCTGATAGTATTAAATTAATTTTTTCAAAGCTTTTATTAATACCATAACAGGTTAAGGACAACAGAGATACTCCAGCTGAAGTCTCTGACAAAGTATCAGTGATAAACGCTAATTTGTTTCCTTTCAACTCTTCTAGAATATTAAGTACTTCTTTAGAGACAGAAGCATAAATCTTACGCTATGTTTTCATAAAAGTGACGCTGATTGATGATGTATAAAGGTATAATACTGTATGACTGATAAGCAAAAGTTAAAACTTGTTTCTATTATTTCAGAAGAGAAAATCACAAAACCGTGGTTTTAGTGGTTGCGGTTTTAGAAATTTCCATAACCGCTGTTGCGTTTGTAGTGCTGTTATTATTTTTTTTTTTTTTTAAAATGCAGTTTTTTTTTTTTTTTTTTTTATATATATATTATATATATATATATATATATATATATATATATATATATATATATATATATATATATATATATATATATATATATATATATATATATATATATATATATATTTATATTTTTTTTTTTTTTTTTTTTTTTTTTTTTTTTTTTTTTTTTTTTTTTTTTTAAAAAAAATTTATTAATAAAACAAATTACTATAAAATGATTTTTATTAAAAAATATTTGCAATGTAAATATTAAAATATATTTAGAAGATTAAATTCCAAAGTCAAATAACTGTCGGGTTATATTAAAAATCCTGAAAATTCTTTAATATTTATATTAATATTCTTATTAATTTATATTAATAATATTCATAAATTAAAATAACGACTACTATGAAATTAGTTTTTTAAATTAAAATATTTTCAGAATTTTTATTTTTTGTTTTTACAGATTTCTGATGTATATTCTTCCTCACTCATAATCCCACTCGATTACTCTCTCTCTCTCTCTTTCTCTCTCTCTCTCTCTCTCTCTTCTCCCTCCCTCTCTCTCCTTTTCTCTATCTCTCCTTTTATCTCTCCTTTCTTCTCTCTCTCCTCTCTCTCCCTTTCTCTCTTACTTAATCCTGTCTCTCTCTCTTGCTTACTTAATCCTCTCTCTCTCTCTCTCTCTCTTGCTTACTTAATCCTGTCTCTCTATCCCGTCATTTTCCTTTTTGATATT
>SEYY01018273.1:20000-30000 GCA_009176605.1 Armadillidium nasatum
GCAGTGTAAGTTGTAATAGAGATAGTATAGAGTGTATGACACCACAATTCGGCAGAAATTGACGAGAGAATTAGTGAGAGTGTACGTAACTGAAGATGAAAAGCCCTAGACTCCACCTTTTCAATGAAAGCTTTATGAGTGAACCATCTCAGATGTGTGCGAGATATACTCCATAAAGGGGCAACAACACCCCTATAAATAACAAGGAACTTGGATGGTGTGAAAAAATTACGAAAATGCCTCATAAAACCCAAAACATTTTAAGCTTGTTTAAAAAAAGAAGTAATATGTTCCTTCTAAGAAAGTTCACGAGAAATATAATCACAGACGAAGGTTTCAGTTGTGTGATTTCAAAGGTGTCATAGTTGAATAGAATGTTGTGTTAAGTAGAGAGATGGAGGAACTGAGATTTTGAGGCAATGAAAACGACCTTGTTTTCTCAGCCCAATTTGAAATACGAGAAAGATAAGAGGTTAGTTACTCCAAGGACATCATACTAGCATCAATTAACTGCTGTTGATAGGGGCTTCTGTTAAATTAGAAATAGTAAAAAAGGGTGAAGTCATTAGCAAAGGAGTGGATAGGTGAGTAAGGAATCGAGAGGTCTTAAATAAAATTTAGAAAAAGAGTTGGAAATAGGACTGATCCCTGAAGAACATTACTATTAATAGATTAAAGGAAGAACATTGGCCGTCTACAACAGTTGCTATAGAACAACTAAAAAGGAAATCAGAGAATATAGATTCCGAAAGAAGGAAGTTAAAAAAATTAAAACTTTGTGCAACACTATATCGAAGCCTTTTGTTATGTCTAGCGTGACAACAAAAGATTTACCGAAATGCCGAAGAGCGGTTTTACCTAGAGTCTCAACAAACCGAAAGAAGATAAACAATAAAGCGTTTTTAACAAAAGCCACACTGGCGATCAGAGATAAGATTAGAAGATTTAAGATCTTTCCATATCTTGACAAGAAACTTTAGAAAAAACGGAGGTTGAAAAATGGGACGGTAGTTGGAGGGTTGAGTGGGTTTCCCTTTTTAGGCAAAGGCTCAATGAGAGCCCGTTACAATCAAGAAATGAAGGTTGAAGTAGAAAGAGAGAGACGAAATAGTTTACCAACGCAAGGTTCAAGGTAAAAAGCAAGTTTTCAGAACCATAGGAGGGATACCATCGGGACGGTGCGCCCTCTTAGTGTTAAATTCTTAGAAGAAATTACAATTTTAACCATGAATAAATTTGAATGAACTCCAAAAAGGAGGAAATATAGCTCCGAAATCATCTAAAGTTGAAATAGTGGCAAAGGTGATCAAAGTATTCAGCTTTTGAAGAATGTAAAACGGCAGTTATGCCGAAAGAAAATATTTGAGGAGGGAAAGAGGAAGAAAAAGGTGTGAGTTGACAGTTTAAAAAATGTCAGAAAGAGCTTGAGGAGTCAGAAAAATTATTGAATTTTGTAATGAGAAATCAGTTTTTGGTGTTACGAAGAACAGAATAAAATATAAATAGCATGAATTTCTAAAATTTGAAGAGAACGATAATTCCTAAAACGTCCAGAGTAATAAATTACAAATTCTGATGTTAAATAGAATTTTTCTCTTCTTCCTTTTTATCAAAAAGATTAAATTCCCTAGGGAGAAGTCAATATATATATATATATATATATATATATATATATATATATATATATATATATATATATATATATATATATATATATATATATATATATATATATATATATATATATCGTGGAAGTGGTGTCTCGGAGTGTGCAGAGCTAATAGTCGAAGTGATTATCTCTGGCATGGAGACGTACATTGCATATTCTTTCAAATATACTAAACCTAACAAACCTTGATTTAACTCTACTTATTCTCGTGATGCTGCCTTCAGGTAATACCGTCGTATTCAAACTCCAGAAACCCGTGCAACTTATATTTCATCTCTGAATCGTGCAAAATCTATTTTCCGTAAAATCAAAAACTCATTTCTCCTTTTAAAATGCAATAATCTTTCTGATTCTTCTTTTTCACGCCATTTCTGACGGTACAACTGCCGTTTTGCCTTCCTCAAAAGCTGAATGCTGAACTCTTTGCTGAAACTTTCGCTTCTTATTCAATATTAGACGATTCCGGAGCTACTCCTATTCCTTCAGCCTTCTCCAGCTAATATATGCCTAAAATTACAATTTCTTCTAAAGACGTCATTTCTGCTCTCTCTGAACTTAACACTAAGAAGGCGTACGGTCCTGATGGTATCCCTTCTGTGGTTCTCAAAACTTGTGCTTATCTTGCACCCTGACTTGGTAAACTACAGTATTTCGTCTGTCTTTCTACATTAACCTTCCTCTTCTTGCTGGAAACGTGCGCTCATACAGCCTGTGTCGAAGATGGGGGGACCCCTCTCAACCCTCTCACTACCGTCCTATTTCTGTAACCTACGTTCTTCCTAAAGTTTTCGAATCTATCCTTAATTAACAGGAAGAATTGGAAACATCTCAATTCTTCTAATCTAATTTCTGAAAGCCAGTATAGCTTTCGTAAAAAACGCTCTACTGGTAATCTTCTTTTCCTTCTCTCTGACTCTTGGTTTCCTGCTCTTCGGCATTTCAGTGAATCTTTTGCTTTCGGGCTGGACATATCGAAAGCTTTCGATAGAATCTGGCACAAAGCATTGATTTCCAAACTTCCCTTTTTCGGGAATTTTTTCTCTCTCTCTAAATTCCTTTCCGGTCGTTCTATAGAGGCTGTAGTAGACGGCCACCGTTGATCCATTAAACGTACTAATAGTGGAGTTCCTAAAGGATCTGTGCTATCCTCAACACTTTTTCTTTTTTTCATTAATGACCTTCTCTCTCTTACTTCATTTGCTATCCACTCCTATACCGATAACTCCACCTTTTATTACTCCTTTCAGTCTTGGCGCAACTGACCTCTAATCTATCTCGCATTTCAAATTGGGGAAAAAAAACATGGTCGTTTTCAATGCCTTCAAAACTCAATTCCTCATCTCTCTACTCTACACAATTTTCCACACAACTATGATATCTTCTTCGAAACACACACAACTCAAACCTTCATCTCTCCTTAATATTCTTTGTGTTTCTTTTTCTCGTGATCTTTCTTGGAAAGGACATTTCTTCTCTTTCTAAACAAGCTTCTAAGATTTTAACTGATCTGAGTCACCTTCAAAATTTATTCAATCCATCCCAGTTGCTTTCTCTTTATATGGGTGTTGTTCGCCTTGTATGGAGCATGCTTCACACATCTGGCGTGCTTCCACTTATGTACCTCTACTTGAAAAGGTGGAGTCTAGAGCTTTTGATCTTATCAACTATCCTGCTTTCACTAATTCTCTCCAGTCTCTTTCTACCCGTCGAATTGTTGTGGCAGTCTCTCTATACTATCGCTATTACAATGGACATTGCTCTTCTGAACTCTCTCGTCGCATACCTCCTCCATTGAGAAGAGCTTTTGCGACACGTCTTTATACACAGTCTCATCCTTTTTCTATCCAACTATACTCTACTGGTAAAGTCTGTAACACACTCCCTTCATCTATTTTCCCAACTTCCTATGACTTACTCACATTCGAACGCCGTGTATCAAGACATGTAGGCCTTTAACTTGACCAGCTTTTCGATTTTCTCACTAACTCTGGTGGAAATTTTAGTAGGCCTCTGGCCTTTGCCCAATAGATGTGAAATAAAATATATATATATATATATATATATATATATATATATATATATATATATATATATATATATATATATATATATATATATATATATATATATATATATATATATATACACACGGTTGTATGATTTTGAAAATCAACTTGAGAGAGAGTGAGAGCGATAGATATTCATTATATGAAAAATTACTCGTAACAAATATATTATTAAATACAAAAATCGAGTAAATAAAAGAAAATTATTTGACATGAGTTATAAGTGTTTCTAAATTATTTAAGACTCTTTTTGGATATTTTTAAAGTGTACAATAAGATTTGTCCTTTAAAACGTTTTTTTAAAAAAGTACTCACATTATAGTTAAAATAAAAAATAAAATAAAATTTTCACTGAATAGCTTTTTAAGAGTACACTTCTAAACTTCAAAAACTCCTTCCCTTTGTGTCACACACTCTCTCTCTCTCTACACACATATATATATAATATAATATATATATATATATATATATATATATATATATATATATATATATATATATATATATATATATATATATATATATATATATATATATATATAAACTGGAATCGAAGTATTACTTTAAATAAATACTATGAAATTTAGGATAGATATTTAAAACAAAATTTTCTAAATAATCCAAAATAAATATTCAAATGAAAACATATATGAATAAATGAATATATTATTTAAATTATATTAAAAAGGAATTAAAGTATTACTTTAAATTATACGATAAATTATAATTTAAATATATATATATATATATATATATATATATATATATATATATATATATATATATATATATATATATATATATATATATATATATATATATATATATATAATATATATATATATATATATATATATATTAGGTTGGCTGAGCTCCGGAATTTTCCGCACCGCACCACACCGCACCAGGTCGTCGTGCATCGCACCGCACCATCTGCCATTCATTGCGCAACCACACCGCAGCGTACCTTAAGCAAAATGCGGTGAACCGTACCGCAAAGAAATCTGCGCACCAAGCACCGCACCGCACACCCGCACCGAATATACTTGAAGCATAATATATATATATATATATATATATATATATATATAATATATATATATATATATATATATATATATATATATATATATATATATATATATATATATATATATATATATATACTATATATATATATATATATATATCAGTGATGCGCTAATCCGGCAATTTTGCATCCGAATCGAATCCAAATCCGATGAATTTTGAATTTCTCGAATTTGAATCCGAATCCAGAACCTCTAAATCAGAATCCAAATTCATTAAAAAATCACCGAATCTGGATTATAATTTGCCTATCACTATATATATAGATTATTATATTATATATATATATATATATATATATATATATATATATATATATATATATATATATATATATATATATATATATATATTATATATATATATATATATATATTATATATATATATTTATATATAATATATATATATATATATATAATATATATATATATATATATATATATATTATATATATATATATATATATATATATATATATATATATATATATATATATATATATATATGAATATATATATATATATATATATATATATATATATATAATATATATATATATATATATATATATATATATATATATTATATATATGGTGGCGTCACGTTGATTTTTTCTTTCGTCTTTACCATTTTAGATCCCCTGATAATTAAGCTTATAAAATCCCTACTGTATAGTTTACATTGAAGAAGATAATAAATAGCAAAATAACCTTTTCTAGACATTTTGATTAATATTAATAACAGAAATCCCTTAAAAGTTTTTTTCGTATTCCATCTGACTCATCTACACACTGGAACTCTACTCATTCTTTCCTTACAAAATGTGGGTGTCATTATAACAGTATCTTTGAGCAGCCTTTCTCAACTCCTTTCAAGCCACTCGACCTTAAAAATTATAAAGCATAACCTCACTACCCACAAAATACCAAAGAATAATCTCGCTTCTCCCGATTTTCCTTTAGTGCTTGTGAGGTGTCAAAGTCAAAAGCGTAGTTTGGGATATTGATAAATAAATTTTATTCTTGGGAGGCATTAATTTCAATAATATAGATTGAGATATTTATCGTACAGCTGATAAATAAATTAAAAAACTGTCAAAGAAATTTTTTTTTTTATGAAAATAAAATAATTTTAGTTTAAATTTTTAAAATATTCTTTAACAGTCTTTGTTTAATTCTTTTTGCATTTTAATGTTATTAACAGCATTAAGGAA
This sequence comes from Armadillidium nasatum, assembly GCA_009176605.1. NCBI lineage: Eukaryota > Metazoa > Arthropoda > Malacostraca > Isopoda > Armadillidiidae > Armadillidium > Armadillidium nasatum. The sequence goes on from SEYY01018273.1 coordinate 26,040, forward strand.
TATTTATTTGCATGCTTATAATTTGAGACAAGATGATTGGGAATCATCATTGAATCAACATAGAATTGAAAAAGAGCAAGCAATTGACACAAATTATGATAAATTAGTAATTCCGTGCAACATTGTAAAAAGACGAAGATTTTGCAATCTATTATCATAATATATAAGAAATTTCAACAAATCCTGTTGATATATATATATATATATATATATATATATATATATTATATATATATATATATATATATATATATATATATATATATATATATATATATATATATATATATATATATATATATGACTTTTCCAACTCCGGTGGAAATTGGTAGGCCCCCGACCTTTGCCCACTGGAAGAGATATAAAAAAAATGAGTGTGTGAAAGAGAAAGAGTGAGTGTGCGCGCGCGTGTGTGTTTGACCCAAATAAATTTAAAAGCGAAAGAAAGTTTAATTCAAACGGTATTTTATTTACTTGAAAGAGAAAAAGAAATATAATATAAACAACAAAAAAAGCCCAGCAATATACCTTACGTGAATTTACTTTGAAAAAAAAAATTCTCCTTTTCTCAAATAAAACTTTGAAAAGAATGTAAAAAATTTTAAAGTTTTTTTGACTTTTAATTGCTTAAGGCTGAGAATTGTAAAATGGAAATGGAATGTTTGTACTTTTAAATTTTAAACTGTAAACAAACCTTTAACATTACCTTTTCTCCTCCTTATAATAATAATAATAATAATAATAATAATAATAATAATAATAATAATAATAATAATAATGATAATAATAATAATAATAATAATTAAAAATTATAGTAATGATAATAATAAAATACACATCATACCAGTTTACATTCATAATGCAATGGACATTATTTTTATTTTTATTTTAAAAATATTACTATTATTATTATTAAAAAAAGTCTTTAAAATTATAAATAGCTTCAAATGCAAAAATACTGGGAGTAATATTTGACGACAAATTAGCATTTAAAGAACATATAAATCAACTAGTAAATAAATTATACTGGTCAAACTAGCCAAATTCATTCCCATATAATATTTTAAAAATATATATTAGGCACATATACACTCACAGTTGTTGTACTGCTTGCCAACCTACGATGTTGCTAGAAACTTTTATCAACCCTGTTATTATCACTCAATGTATCTGTATTTTGAAAAACACCCAAATACATGTTATAACAAGGCAAAAACCTATTATTATTATTATTAGTAGTAGTAGTAGTAGTAGTACTTATTATTAGTATCATCATTATTATACGTCTACTAAGTAGCAGCAGAGGTTTTTATAGTCATGCTATTCATACATCACCCTTCCAAAAACTTAACAAATTCCAATTTGATCATCTTCTAAATCTCTCTCCTTAAAAAAAGACACAAGTAATAAACAATACTATACGTTAATTTGTAAGAATAAGTCATCTAAATAATCTGACTGAAGGAAGAATAATCCTACGAAATAACACCAACCCTAAAATGAAAGGTCAATAAAACCATAGGCCCCCAAAAATAAAAAAATGTACATAAATTCCTATTAAACATTATTATTATTATTATTTATTATTACTACTTATTCGGTTGTCATCATTATATTATTATTATTATTATTATTATTATTATTATTATTATTATTATTATTATTATTATTATTATTATTATTATTATTATTACATTGATTATTATTGTTATTGTCGTTGACAAGAGTTATTATGCATTTTAGTTGTTTCTATGGTGTGGTAGCAGTAGTAGTATAATTATTTTTATTACTACTGCTTGTAGTATTCTTATTATTATTTTATTCCATTTGTATTTTTATGATTTTTACTATATTCAAATTTTAATTTTTTACAATATTCATTATTATTTTTATTATTTTTATTATTATTTTTATTATTATTATTATTATTATTATGATATTATTATTATTATTATTATTATTTATTATTATTATTATTATTATTATTATTATTATTATTATTATTATTATTTATTATTATTATTATTATTATTATTATTATTATTAATTTATCATTAGTAGTAGTAGTATTTATAGTAAATAATATTAAGATTACTATTTTTGTTACTTGTATTATTAATAATATCATTAATATTACTATATTAGTTTCTTTATTGAAAACGCAATATTATTTATTGTATTTTCATAAAATGAATTAAAATGATATATATATATATAATATATATATATATATATATATATATATATATATATATATATATATATATATATATATATATATATATATATATATATATATATATATATATATATATATATATATATATATATATATATGGGGCTTAAAGGAAACTATTTTGTTTTCCCCTAGCATCTCCTCTTTCAGAGAACTGGGGTTTCACGATATTATTATTATTATTATTATTATTATTATTATTATATTGATTTAGATTAGAGCCTATTGTAACATTGAAAACCTATTAATGTACTACCTCTGATACAGCTTTTTGAAATTGAAAGTCTTTTAATTACTGCTATTATTACTATTATTATAAATTATTATTATTATTATTATTATTCATACTATAATTATTATTTTTATTATAATTATTATTACTTTTTTATTCTTTTATTATTGATTTTTAATTATTATTACTATCTATATTATATTATATCCTCTGATTATTATGGAACCAGCACCTTTTCTGCTTGATTAATATTAGTTCTTCGGCTCGCATTATCTATTATTATTAAAATATTATTTCTTTCCATATTTGCTACATTATTATATTTATTATTAAAATATTATTTCTTTCCATATTTGCTACAATTCCATGCATTCACATTCGTAGACGACATTGCGGTGTTTATTCCTGATCGAAATATGAACACACTAAACTCTAAAGCGAACGATGACTTAAAGAAATAAAAACATGGGTATAGGCAAACATACTCTTCTAAATTCTATAATAATTACACTTAAAAAAAAAAACTGTTCAGCTTTATATGTTAAAGTAAATAAATAAATAATTTTTTTAAAAAAATGTTCAGTTTAATGTTAAGACAAACACGTCAGTCAACGATTGCGAAATCATTATTTGTTATCTTTTTTGATAGGCTCATTTTCAAAGAACTCATTATTATTTATACATTTATAAGATTAGATAATAAATATATCTTTTTAAACGAGTAGTGGGACGGTTGAGATTTTTTTTGACAATGACGATGACTATGAAACTGAAAAGGTATATTTTAAAAGTTTCCATTATTTTAATAGATTTTAACAATTTTATAACGAAGAATTAAATTGTCTTTTCTTTACTCTTAATTCAAATGTGTAGACATATAATTTCAATATATAGTATAATACAGGGTGTCCCACTCGCTTTTCTCCTCAAATATACGCTTATAGATATCAAAGTACTGGTCATAAGTTAATAAAATTTGTTACGAACAAATCTTGGTGTGTGAGAAGCGAGGTGGAATTATGAGAGGTCGCGCCACAGTCGTTCATGTTCGAAATTGGGTCCATCTGTGAAGATTGGGTCATTTCCAAGGTACTTTGACCACCAAAGTCCCCTCACATTACCCCTCCAGATTTCTTTCTATGGGCCACGCTGAAAGGGAAAGTGTTTCGAAACAAGCCACGTATCCTCATACAACTTCAGTATTTCTTCACTCCACCCCAGTTGCTTGCTCTGTATATGGGTGTTGTTCGCCCCTGTATGGAGTATGCGTCACACATCTGGGGTGGTTCCACTCACACAGCTCTCCTGGAAAAGGTGGAGTCTAGGGCTTTTCGTCTTATCAACTCTCCTGCTCTCACTGCTTCTCTCCAATCTCTTTCCGCCAGTCGAATTGTTGCGTCACTCTCTCTATACTATCGCTATTACAATGGACACTGCTCTTATGAACTCTCTCGTCGCATACCTCCTCCATTGAGAAGGGCTCGTGCGACTCG
>SEYY01018273.1:45000-47500 GCA_009176605.1 Armadillidium nasatum
ATTTATATTTTTAAATTTTACACCTAAGCACAAATTTTCATATTAACTAAAATATTCCTCCATTTTTATATTTAGTTCTATCTGGTGGCGAGAGGCTTGCTGAAGGGAAGCTGCACTGCCTTCTACAAGGAGCTTTTCCTTCGTATTCCTGGGAATTTCCGAAGCATCTAGTGTTCGAATTAATATTTGTTCTCTTTTTAAAGAGAATTTAAGAAACTTTGGATGTTAATAAATTTATTATTTTAATCGGATATTCTTTGGAATTTTTTCCTGCAGGCTATTTATTTATTTTTCGCTACATGGAACCCCTGGCGGGACTCGAGGTGCATTGGTCAATTAAGTTAAATCTGTGCAGTCTTCTTCCCTTCGCTTGCAGTTGGTGGGCTTTCAAAAGTTTAAGCGGTAAGCTTTTCTATATTTATATTTAAAAGTTCTCTTACTAAAAATTTAGTAGAGGTGAAAATTTTTTCTTGCAATATTTAAATTCATATTTTTTCTGGAGCTTAGTTCAAGGATTTATATCTGCATTGTGGAACTCTTATATTTAAATATTCGAACTTTGCTTCAAATTGAAATTTTTCATTTGAAATTACTAAAATTCTTAAATTTTTTGGTACTTCGATCTATTACATAGAATCTCAAATTATTCATATTTGGCAATTTGCTTACTAAATTAATCTCTTTATTAATTTGATATTTTGTGTACAGATTTTAATAACTAACATTTATATATGTATATATATAGGTATATATTTAATAAATTGAGCTATTAAGCTTTATAACTTATATTTTGAAATTTCCTAATTTTTTAAATTCAGGGAATTTCTGGAAACATTTTTTTTTGTGTATTTCGAAATTATATTTCATTTATAAAATTTTAAGCCTTAGGCTTTCATTTAAATTTAGTTCTTTCATTATTTTCAAAAATTTCAACATTTTTGAACTTAAATTTTACATCTTTGAGCTACTTTAAATTTTTATATCATGCACGATTTTTGAGAAATCTAATTACTTATAAATTTAAAATGTCATTGAGTCTTCATTCCTTTAGAAGGAAACATTATCGTACTAAAATAATTCAACTTAATATTGACATTAAAAGATGCCTAGACAATTATTCACCATCTCAAAAGCAACTTTTACTAAGAAAATTAAATTCCTTATCGGGATATTTAGAAGATTTAAATTCCCGAATTCAGTCCCTAATTTGGGATGAAACTAAAGAAAATAACAAAACATTATTTGAAAATGAGTTAGACGAGTGTAATTTTTACGAAGATAAAATTATTGAATCAATTTCATATTTAAAATGTAATTTAAAATTGGAGGTGATTAATACTTCTGAATCACAGCATAGTTTAAACTCTCATGAAGCTCCTTTGAGTGAACTTGTCGAAAAGGAGAAAAATTTAGAAAAATCTTTTCAGGATTTTGAAGTCACAACGAATGTTCATTCAAATTTTTGTCCAAGTTTTCCAGTTCAAAGTGAAGTTACTAATTGCACAGAGTTTATTACAGTTATGCACAAAAACTTAGGGGATGACTTCTCAAGATTTGAGGCAAACTCCGGTAATTTTGTAAATAAGACGGTAGATGAAAATCTCCAAATGAACAATAATGAAATATTAAAAGAAAATTCAAATTCATCTTGTGAAGATGAGAAAGATTTTGCAGGGACGGAGACTCTAATTTCAAATTTGAAATCACTTTCCGTAAATTCTTCGCAGTCTAATGTTGAAGTGGATGATGTGGTAGTCAGTGAGGATTCCTTGTATCCTTTTGTGAAGTCTTCTAGTTTTCATAAGGTAAATATTTACAAACATATTTCTAGTCTAAAATTAATGTTCATGAAAAGATCTGACGAAGTCTACATGGTTTTTCCTATGTTAGTAACCCTTATTCATTCATCTCTCGATGAATTTTGGGATGAAGATCACGTTGCAAAGGTAAAGGAATATTATTCCAAACTAGAAAAACGTAGGGAAAATTTAATTGAAATTCACGAGACTTTAGATAGGTTAATAGGAGATTTGAACCGTTAAATTTATTAGGTAAATTTAACAATTTTATTAAATTTTCCTTAAAGGAAAATTTAATTCCCTCCTCCCAGTGTTGAGAATTTTACCTTTTCAAAATAAATAGAAAAGGTAAATTTGTAAATTATGTACAGATTTTTTGGTGCTTGGTATTTTTAACGTACAAGCTCTTAAAATGTTAAGAAACCAACCAACCAAGCATTTTACAATATTAAAATCTATTCAATTTCATTATGATCAGCCAGTGATTGGATATATATTGATGTTGTAACAGTCTTAAATTCGTCAGACAATCAGTCACGATATTTTTCAGTCATAATATATAGTATATATATTGACACAGACAGTCATAAATCCTCAGTTCAACTACAGTTAGTCGCATAAATTTGATTCTACAAAGTCAGTCATTTAAATTGGTTCAACTAGAGAGAATCATAATTTGATTAGTCACATTAAGTCATTGA
>SEYY01018273.1:52500-55000 GCA_009176605.1 Armadillidium nasatum
ATCCCTGAGGAACCCCACTATTTAAAGACTCAAAGGAAGAACTGATATAGAACTGATAATAGAATAACTGATTAAATACAATAACTGATATAGGACGATCGGAAAGGAAATTAGATAGAAGTTCACAGAGAGAAGGATAGATTCTTGAAAGATTTATGGAAATCAAGGCTTTATGCCAGACTCTGTCGAGGCTTTCGATATATCCAGCGCCACATCGAGAGATTCACAGGACCAAGAGTCAGAGATAAGAGATAGAAGATCACCAGTAGAAAATTTTTTGCGAAAACAATTCTGGCGATCAGAGATAAGATTTAAAGGACTGAAATGTTTTCAATATTCTTGTTAAGGATGGGGTTGAAAACTTTAGAAAGAACAGAGATTAAAGATAGGACGATATTTTGAGGGTTGAGTGGAGCCTTCCTTCTTCGGCAGAGGCTGAATGAGAGCACGTTTCTATTAAGAAGAGAAGTCTTAAGTAGAAAAAAAGATGAAATAGTTTACCAAGGCAGGGTGCAAGCAATAGTTTTGAGAACCACAAGAGGGGGAATACCATCAGGACCATACGACTTCTTAGCGTTAAACCCAAGGAGAGGAGATATCACATTTTTAGAAGGAAATACAATATTTGACATAAATGAGTTGGAGGGGGTTGAAGGTGAAGGAATATCTCCAGAATCGTCTAAGGCTGAATGGTGGAATTAGAGTCAAAAGTTTGAGCGAAAGATGCTGCTTTAGTAGAGGGTAAAACTGCAGATTTGCTGTCAGAAAATACTAAAGAAGGAAAGAGGAAGAAGCAAATTTATTGACATTTATCATTCCCCTCTGAAATCAGTGAAGTACAACTGCAAGTGAGACCAGTAAGCAGCAGGAAGTGCCAGAAACGTTACCTTGAAGAAGGCTTGAACCATTCTTGCGGAAAACTTGAAGAGACCGAACAAGAAACAGATAAAAAGGTGATCGGATGAACCCAGAGGAGGAAAGAGTTTAACAGCGTATGGAGAAAGATAAGAGGTTAAGAAAAGATCGAATATGTTGGGTACTAAATTTTAAAATGAAAATTTTTAAAATTTAGTTTATGCTGAAGACCCTCTGAAATAAGGTTTGAAACGTTCACTGTGCATTAAATGAGTATGTGGAAACCCTTAGTATTGATTTTAGCCTTTTTAATTAGATTAAGGTTCACTAGGAAATAAGCTATCTCAACTTTATATATATATATATATATATATATATATATATATATATATATATATATATATATATATATATATATATATATATATATATATATATATATATATATATATATATATATATATATATATATATATATATATATATATATATATATATATATATATATATATCATAGGTTGGGGAGGTGCCTTTATGATATTTTTCTTCTGCGTTAGCGTCGCATTTTCAGCAAGTAGACTAGGAATGTGTTGGAGTATCCTTGAGGAGAGATGGGAGGAGTACAGAAAGCCTGCAAGGCAACCTTATATGGAAATAGCATCGAGAGCCTTAGGAGTTCACGGTCGGTAAGTCAGAATTACCAAACCCTTAAAGGGAGGTCAAAATTAAGACTTATTCGATTGGACAAGTAACTTAGGGAATTTATCCTTCAAAAGAAATATAACATCTTGCTAAAAATAATTCAGGAAATTAGACGTATTCGATTGACAAAGTGACTTAGAAATTTATAGTACTATTTGGTCTAAAATTTTACGGTTAACATTCTACTGATCAAGTAACTTTAAGAATTTACAAGTAATCTTAAGTCTAAAAGTTTTTAAAAATAAAGAAATTAAGGCGCATTCGATTGATCATTTACCTTGGTGCATTTACTCCTAATCTTAAGACGAAAAAATCTTTAGTTTATTAAAAGGATTAAGAAACATTGACCTCTCAATTTAATTTGAAAATTAAGATATTGAGTTAAGATAGGAAGAATAAAGGGAGGTATTTATTTATATGTAAACAATTCTTAATTAATAATTATTAATAATTATTAATTTAAACTCATTATTTAATCTCAATTAAACTGAATATTTTTCTAAAATGCAGAATTAATTAATCTTCAGACTTCTTTTATTAAGCTATATTATATTATATTATATTATAACATAGCTACGTGACAATAAAATAAATGCAATACTCTCAAACTAGGTAAAAATCTTTTATGACATAGTAATGAAAATCAATAATAATGTTAAAAATTATTAATATTATATATATATATATATATATATATATATATATATATATATATATATATATATATATATATATATATATATATATATATATATATATATATATATATATATATATATATATATATATCTAAACACAGGAGGATTACATTATTTTCAGTATTATTCACGCAAATCGGAAGTACAATTGTATTTATTATTTTGATCGCCGGATTCATGAATAATTTTGTTCCATCTTTGTCCCAATGTCTTTGGTCATTGATCGTGGCTGCCGTTCTCCTTCC
>SEYY01018273.1:60000-65000 GCA_009176605.1 Armadillidium nasatum
TATTATTATTATTATTATTATTATTATATTATTATTATTATTATTATTTTTTTTTTTTTTTTTTAAATTGTAAAATGTATTTTATTTCTGTGTTTTCGTGTCAGGTTTTTTCAATGCAATTATTCTGTAGAAATAAATAAATACATATGATAAAATAAAGCAGATATTTAATAATATAATAATAATAATAATAATAATAATAATAATAATAATAATAATAATAATAACAAATAATAATAATAATAAATAATATAATATAAAGTTTTATCCATTTTTTTTTTTTTTTTTGAATAAGTAATATTTTATCTCCCATTTTTTTTATTTTTTTTTTTTTTTAAATTTTATTCTATAACGCTGACCGGTTTCGTCCGCCAACTTCGGACATCATCAGAGCTTGGATTCTAGAATGTGAATAATTTAATTTAAAATGTTAAGTCAAAAGTTTGTTAAGATTATAAACTTTAAAAAAATTATTAATAAAGTAGATATTAGTTTTTTGAGTTTCACATGAGGAGTTCCGAATTTAAAATGATAGTAGTAAACATTGGTATGTCCCATCTGTCAATCAATCAGTCGCGTTTACAGCAAATGTCGACGTACAATCAGACTCGGAAGGTAAGCTGGTACATGATGGTGACTGACTGAAAGGACATCAGCCATCTTCTTCATGATTTTAAGTCAAAAGTTAAGATTACAAATTTCGATAGGAATAAACGCTGGTAAGTTGGCGGACGAAACCGGTCAGCTATTAGAAGAATAATTTTTTTTTTTTTTTTCTTTTTAAATTGGGAGAGAATAATATTAAAATAGAAGCTGAAAAGAACTTCCAAATAATAATAATAATAAATAATAATAATAATAATAATAATAATAATAATATTATTATTAATTAATTAAATTTATAATAATTATATCATTATTAAATAATATAATATAATATAATAATAATAATATTAATAAAAAATAATAATAATAATAATAATAATAATAATATAATAATAATAATAATAATAATAATAATAATAATAATAATATTAATAATATTAATAATTATAATAATATTATAATATATAATAATATAATAATAATATAATAATAATAATAATAATAATAATAATAATAATAATAATAATAATAATAATAATAATAATAATAATAATAATAATAATAATAATAATAATAATAATAGATTAGTTATAGTAATAAAATAATTTAAAAAAATATAACAATAATATTACTTATAATAATAATAACAATAATAATAACTAATAATATTTGCAACAATAATAATAATAGTAAAACTAATAATAATAATAATAATAATAATAATAATAATAATAATAATAATAATAATAATAATAATAATAAAGATGATGATGATGATGATGATGATGATGATGATGATAGAAGAAGAAGAATAATAACAATAAATAATAATAATAATAATAATAATAATAATAATAATAAATAAAATGATAATGATGAAATGATGATGATAATGAATGATAAGAAGAAGAAGAATAATAAAAAATGTATTACAAACAATATAAATGTAAATTTTTGTACCAAAAATATATTGAAAAAAAAACTAAAATTTTATAGTGTATATTTTATTTATTTTTACCTCAATTGATTTATTTATTTATTTTTTAATTTTTAATCTTTTTTCAGTTACGTCTTGAAAGATTTAATTGTGAAATGGATGGGGAAAAAATTCCCTACAATCTTTCAATATATATTTTAACCTTAAGTTGTTTTTCAAGTCCTGCCACCAAGTGTGTTAAACACAAGACTCAATTTATCTTAACCTGTTGAGTTATGAACAAGCCTCAGGGTCTATTTTAACAGTCAACTTGATCTTATACAAACCTCAGCTTCTATTTTAATGGTCAACTTGATCTTATACAAACCTCAGCTTCTGTTTTAACAGTCGTCTTGCTCTTATACAAACCTCAGCTTCTATTTTAATAGTCAACTTGATCTTATACAAACCTCAGCTTCTATTTTAACAGCCAACTTGATCTTATACAAACCTCAGCTTCTATTTTAATAGTCAACTTGATCTTATTCAAACCCCAGCTTCTATTTTAACAGTCAACTTGATCTTATACAAACCTCAGTTTCTATTTTAATAGTCAACTTGATCTTATTCAAACCCCAGCTTCTATTTTAACAGTCAACTTGATCTTATACAAACCTCAGTTTCTATTTTAATAGTCAACTTGATCTTATTCAAACCCCAGCTTCAATTTTAACAGCCAACTTGATCTTATAGAAACCTCAGCTTCTGTTTTAATAGTCGTCTTGATCTTATACAAACCTCAGCTTCTATTTTCGTGTTCAAGAGAGTTGCTATACAAGAAGCTCACCATTGTTATTTTGGGACACCGTAAATAATTATGCTATGTTCCCTAAGGTTAGATTAGCTGAGCAGCTGAAATGTAAACCTTAACCTTTATTTTGAGATTTGGTTTGAAATATCAAACCTTCAACTTCTATTTTTCGTCACTTATAAAACTAATTTCATTTCTACTGAAGTTTCCAAAGAAAAACAACATTCGCAACTCGAGAGAGAATATTATGTATTATTTGAAAAGTTGTAACAGAAAAACTGACCAGAGGTAATGTTGTTTTACGAAAGCAAAATAAAAATTATAGTTAATCAAATGGAAAAAAATATTAAAACTTCCTGAATTGTACTTTTCCATGCCTCTTCTCTTGGAGAGCCAATGTAGAATAAGAGAAAATTTAAAGCTGTTAAAATTAGAAGATTTTATCTTGATTTGTTGTAGCTAAAAGAAAAGTAGCAATAGATACTATACTAATTATTAGTGTTAGTGATAGTGCTAAAAAACATAAAACACATCCTGCAATTTAAATGATATATAAGGAGCAGACGATTTTATTCAATTCAAAAATTATTCCTGCAAATTTATTTACTGCGATAGTTTTTTAATAATATTAAATACTAGTACTTAATCATTGTTTATAGAGTAATACCTATATACTAGTGTCACTATTAGTAATTATATTTTGATACTGCATTTATTCGTATATTAATTAACATATACAAAATGAATTCTATGTCAGTATAAAGTTAGTATGTAGTTCTTCAGAATTTTTTTTGTACAAATTTTATTCCTTATTCTGGTCAGTACAGCCCTTAATTATACTAAACCTAAGCACACACATGCACACACACAAACACACACACACACACACACACACACACACACATACATATATATATATATATATATATATATATATATATATATATATATATATATATATATATATATATATATATATATATATATATATATATATATATATATATATATATATATATATATATATATATATATATATATATATATATATATATATATATATATATATATATATATATATATATATATATATATATATATATATATATATATATATATATATATATATATATATATATATATATATATATATATATATATATATATATATATATATATATATATATATATATATATATATATATATATATATATATAGCTAAAAAGGATAAATAAAAATAAAACAAAAATTAAGAAAAATCAAAAATAAATTATTTATTATAAAATTATATAAAAACCTATATTAAGAATTACTAGTTTGAAAATAGTCTGCAAAACACGAGGAAGAAAAATCCGAATTAATTATTTCATAAACCGCAGTTCCGGTCGAACAAATTCCACCTATAATTCCAATTATTATGATTTCATACAGGAATATCTTCGACCACGTTGGTATTGTTCTGAAATGATATATATATATATATATATATATATATATATATATATATATATATATATATATATATATATATATATATATATATATATATATATATATATATATATATATATATATATATATATATATATATATATATATATATATATATATATATATATATATATATATATATATATATATATATATATATATATATATATATATATATATATATATATATATATATATATATATATATATATATATATATATATATATATATATATATATATATATATATATATATATATATATATATATATATATATATATATATATATATATATATATATATATATATATATATATATATATATATATATATAGCCTCACTTAACAAATATAAATTGCTCTACAGCTTCAACATTAACAGTTATCTAATCAACAATTATAGCTTTATTCACGTTATTAATCTAAAAATATCAAATTTATTGTCATCACAGTCTTGAAGCAACATACCTTTGTGGCCATTGTGGATTACTTTGGTCATTAACTAATTTCATATACATTGATGAAGGTGCGATGAAAGAACACAAAGTAATTGTTGACCCGCCAATAAGACCAAGAATAAGATTAAAGTTAGGAATACCCAATGCGATAATCAATTCAAATGCTACTAACGATGTTCGAACCAAAACTCGTCCTATTCCAAAATCTGTGGGAAGAATGAAATATTATAAACCGAGGGGAAGAAACACATTTCAAAGAGACATTCTCTAAAGGTGAATGTCTGGGATAAGATTTTAAAACGTTTTATAAAAGTTAACCATATCATTGTTCCTTAATAGAAATAATACAAAATGTAAATTTTCTATTGTTTGTTGTTTGACATTTTGGAAGTTTGGAAAATGGGTAATCTTTGAGATGAAATTATGACTATTATTAAGCTTAATTATTACTGAACTAAAACAAACTTCAGAGCCATTGAGGGAATATTATAATTTTTTTGATTGTTTGTTAAAATAAACTTCCTTAATTGGGACTTTTTCGTTTTCTACTAAGGAATCAATCTTAACCCTTTCGCTTCGGAACACTAACAGTCAGTGTCCTGGAAGTATTGTGACAGACAAAGCACTGACAGTGTCAGTGATGTTTCTATTAAGTAAGACTCAGTTTATAGTCATCATATCACGAATCAATGACACTTTAAACGTGCTTTGCAATGA
>SEYY01018275.1:0-7500 GCA_009176605.1 Armadillidium nasatum
CACCCAAAAAAAAGTATATAAATAAGTAGGCATGTCCGAAGTTGTTAAAAGTATTTATATCATTAACATTGAATATTATAAGCTAATCTTGCATTCATTTAGTTAGAATATATATATATATATATATATATATATATATATATATATATATATATATATATATATATATATATATATATATATATATATATATATATATATATATATATATATATATATATATACTAACTAAATGAATGCAAGCTTAGCTGACAATATTCAATGTTAATGATACACAACTTTAAGCAATTTCACAGTGGCCTATTTATTTATTTATTTATTATTTATTATTATTATTATTATTATTATTATTATTATTATTATTATTATTTTCTGGGGGGGGGGAGATAAAACAATTTTTTTTTTACTTTTGCTTTTTAGAAGGTAAATGCTAATAACCTGTTTTCTGAAAAAAAAAAAAAAAAAAAAAAAAAAAAAAAAAAAATAGTGTGAATTTTGTTAGGCCTTAACACACATCACAAATAAATTTTTTTTTTATCTGATTAGCATTTTTGAAAAATCCATTCATTTTTTGGGTAGGTTTATGGCAACAATAATCCATATGGGTTATATCTAGGTTTATTTTCAATTTATATAGGTTACTAACAGATACTCAGCAATGTTGATCAACACAGCATGCCACATGTATTAGCAGTAATAGCTGGTAGTTATATATATATATATATATATATATATATATATATATATATATATATATATATATATATATATATATATATATATATATATATATATATATATATATATATATATATATATATATATATATATATATATATATATAGGTATCCATCCTCCAGTGAGCAAAGTCAGATTCTGGTCAAGATTGGCCAACATGACCCAATACACAGTGTTTGAAAGTGTGCAAGCCAGAGGAAGTTGGGAAAACAGATACAGGGAGTGGGTTCCAAACTTTACCAGTTGAGTACATGTAAGATTGAGCATAGGGGTTAAGTCTAGGCTCGGAGAGTTGGACAGATAAAGGATGAGACTGTAGAAAGACATGTCGCACGAGCTCTTGTTAATGGAGGAGGTATGCGATGGGAGAGTTCAGAAGAACAGTGTCCATTGTAATAATGATAGTATAGAGAGAGTGAAGAACAATTTGATGGGCAGAAAGAGAGTGGAGAGAATTAGTGAGAACAGGAAAGTTGATAAGACGAAGAGCCATAAATATATATAATGGATTAAATTTAATATTCATTCAATGTTTTCTGACTATATCTTGAGCAGAAACAACATGCATTTCCCAATCATCAATGAACCTGCTGTTTTCTCTTTTAAGATATTGGAACATTGATGAGTAAAGTCAAAATATCTCTGATATTTTTTAAAGGTTCAATCTAAAGTGAGTATGCAAATAGTAGGCCTATTGGATTTTTGAAATGCATTTTAAAAGAAATAAAGAAAATTTTTTTATGGAAACTTAGAATTCATTTAGAAGCTCATACTTAATGTTGCAGAAGGTCACAGGTTCTCCAGTCCCCACCCCTGGTTTAGAAGATATTAATTCTCAGAAATATTTTTAAACTTAAGTATTGAAATTTCAAATAGTAACCCTACAGAGATACTACAATAATATGAATATGAGTATAAGAACTTCATTTATAGCCTAACTAATTTTGAATTTTCAAAATGAAAATTATAAAGATCATCAAAGAAATATCAACTTATTTTAGCCATTCCCATTCCTTTCATAATCAAAATTCTTTTCTGAGCAACTTACAATCAGGTACCATATATATATATATATATATATATATATATATATATATATATATATATATATATATATATATATATATATATATATATATATATATATATATATATATATATATATATATATATATATATATATATGATATATTCAACATGATTTTGAATTCCATCTGTCACTCATCAACCAAGTATTTTTTCTAAGTCATGCAGAAAGGGGTTATAAGTTATAACCTTCAAGCTTTCTTATATGTTAGTGTCTAATTTAGTTTCTTCAACATACTTAGATATTTAATTTCATGCATATCATATTTTAAGAACATAGTTATGCCCAGTACATATGAAAGGAAAAATATTTCCCAATATAGTTTTTATTGAGAACAGGTGGCTTTAGTTGTTGGGCAGATAATCTTTGATGTGAAGGTTTGTTTGATTGAAACCTTTTTGTTTTTTAACCAACTAAATAGAAATCAGATTTCTTAATTTTTCTTTTAATTTGCAGGTGTTGAAGTAAATCCCAATCCTCAGTTTGATGCATCTCTTACTAGTGAATATAGTGATCCAATTTTCTTTACCAAGTTTTTCTCCAGCATTGGCAGATTATCTTCAAGGTAAAGCGACTCAAAGCCGGATTCATTACTATAGAAAACTCTTTGTTTCTGAATTATCAGTATATTTGAAGTAAGTACTAAGAATTGCTCACTGAAAGTTACCCGATTTTCTTTTTTCATTATTATTTTAGAAAATGTAATTATATTGTTATTACTACTATTATCATCATCATCATCATCATCACTACAACTATTTTACGCACAAGCCAGTTAGTTAATAAGTATACCTGAATGATTAACGGGGAGAACATGGATGTGTTGATCCAAATAAATTTGGGTTACGTTAGGAGAAACGTTGAAATTTGTGAGGAATGTTATAGTAGCGATAGGTGTAGAAAAAGGAATATTTGCTTGTCAAATAGTTCCATTGAAGGTGAAATTAAAAGGTACAGAGATGTCAAAGAAAGAAGGAAGGAGAAACTTTGATAGAATAAAGAATGAAAAAATAACTGACCCACAATGAAGATTAAAATATGTGAAAGTATTAGAGAAGAGTGATGTTGAATGGAATTGGTCTAAAGCGAATGGTGGTATTTTAAATAGTGAGAAGTCTGCAGATTCACAAATAGAAAAAAAAAAACAGGAAAATGGTGGAATGACGATTTAAAAATAGACGCGAGAAAAAATGCCCAGGGCGGGAGAAAACTGGAAAAGCAAGTGAGATGGGAAGGAAAGATAATTGAAAGATTACAAAGAAAGGAAAAATCTAGTAAATATGTATATTCGAGAGTGGAAGGTAAACGAAGCAGAGATGTTTATAAGAAAAATAAAAAAAGCAGAAAGTTTCTTAAGGAAACAAGAAATGAAAGAAGTGAGAAGTAAGAGGTGAGTGGCAGAGTGAAGGATAATGTGTGAGCTGTTGGCATAGTGTTAAATGGAGGGGATGTAAGAGCATTGTAGTATATATATATATATATATATATATATATATATATATATATATATATATATATATATATATATATATATATATATATATATATATATATATATATATATATATATATATATATATATAAGGGGAAGTAATAATTATTCAATGTGATTTTCCAAAGCTGTATCGTTAATACTTGTTTTTTCAGCCAAAACAATTACCTGGTTTCAAAAAACAGAGCTGAACAAAAATGGGGCTATAAAGCGCTGGAGAAAGCTATTCTCACTGCATACCCAAATATACATCAGGATGAAGGAGTTAAAGCAAGTTATAAGAGGACAGGACCTCTTAAGTGGGTTATATCTCATCTTGCAGATAGAAGAAGAAAACAAGTCACTCGTAAAGAAGGAAAAGTATTTGTATGTGAAACTACATCTGTTGATGAAGCATTCAATCTTCTGCAGGTATTTATTGCATGTTATTCTAAACATTTTAAAATTTAATGTGAGATCATTTGAAATAGAATTTCTCCTTTTCTACGCCACTTGCTGCATGTATTATTGATTAACAGTTATGATGAAATAAGTATCATGTAAAATCTAGAACAAGTAATTTTAACAACCACAGCTTTATATCACTTAATGTAATATACTATTATTAAACTCAAAAATTAAGAAAGTAAATGCATCTCGCAGTAATATTTTTTATCTTATTCACAAAATATAATAATGTAAAGGTAAAATATCTGCTAAAATATTACGTAATTATGGCAGCCATGCAATCATTTACTAGAATTGTAAATTGTATTTGTATATACTACTTTTATGTTTTTAATTTTTAATATTACTTTGTAGACTTTACCTTCAAAATTGTGGCAATGTACTCAGCTAAAAAAGGCGCTTTTCATAACAAAGGATCTTCGGTGTCGCTTGCAAGCAGAGGAGACGCTACCAGATTATCTTTTGGTAGATTCTATTGTAAGTTGCTTCATTTTTATTTAATTTTTATTAATTATTTTATTTTTATATTATTAAATTTTATTTAAATTATTATATTTTATTTTAATTATTTTTTATTAATTTCCTAGATATGTAATTCAGCTAGAGAATGTTACATTTCCTAACACAACACCTATTATTCCTTTTTTTTTAATGTACCCAAGATGCTTAAATTCCAACACTTGTTCCAATTGCTTCTTGCATTCAGAAATTACACCATTGTGTTAATATACTCGCCACCACCACCACCTACCTCTTACTAATAAACAATTCCATTAAGACTTTTCTTTTATTCAGCGCTCAAAAGCATCGTGGTATAACCCTGTGAAATCTTCTAAGCCCTCACTATTTCTTACCATTTTAACTTATTCCTCGATCCCTTAAATATTTTTATAATAATAATAATAATATAGTATTTTCACTAATCTATTTACTTTTTGTGCTTTCCAGCTTTGCTATGAAATAGGCTTGAGGCTCGGCTCAAATATTAATTCTCTGATGACTGCTGCTAAGACGATCATACGTAAGCTTCACAGAATTGATATCTCGAGTATAGATGCACTCATAGATTATCTCTCTGAAGGTGACCAAAGACTAGTTTCGGCATCAGAAATCGACCCTTTTCAAGGTCCCTATGCCACACTTTAAGATGGAGAAATGATTATTTACCTTCCCAAAGAGAAAAAGATGTATATTCCAAATTGTTCTTCGCTTCGTGTTTTAATAATTTTTTTAGGTGTGTATTATATACTTGACTAAACGTATCCACAAGATTTTGGACAAGTTCTTGGGTTTTTTCAAACCATATTATTAAGCGAAAGTTTTGAACTTCAATATCGAAGTTCTAAATTTAACAATATAATGGACTTCCTTGCTAGATCTAAGAATTAAGTTATTATATTATTATAATTATTATTATTATTATTATTATTGTCATAGGTAAAAGTCTATATATATAGACTTTCACTATAGTGAAAGCTGCTAAAAAGTTATATATATATATATATATATATATATATATATATATATATATATATATATATATATATATATATATATATATATATATATATATATATATATATATATATATATATATATATATATATATATATATATATATATATATATATATATATATATATATATATATATATATATACTATAATACTGTAATAATTACTATACTATAATTAATTATAGTATAATAATTACTAATAACAATTACTATAATATTACTAATAATAATTACTATACTATAATTACTATATTATATTACTATTATTATTATTATATATACAGAGGCAGTATATAAATTAAGTGAATTATGTTTTTTTTAATTATCCCATTATATATATATATATATATATATATATATATATATATATATATATATATATATATATATATATATATATATATATATATATATATATATATATATATATATATATATATATATATATATATATATATATATATACCAATAAAAAGCCAGTTTTTAAGCGGAAAGCCACCATGTAAAGCGGACATTAAAGTTCAGTTTCCGGTCTTACATAGACGGGAAATTTCAGCTGAAATTTCCGCTTTTCAACAGCGGAATAAGAGCGGATTTTTTTTACAGTGTATATATATAAATATATATATTTATATATATATATATATATATATTATATATATATATATATATATATATATATATATATATATATATATATATATATATATATATATATATATATATATATATATATATATATTCATAATTTTTTTTTTTTTTTTTTTTTTTTTTTTAAATTGACCTTTAAATTTCTTTCTGTATTATTCAATATCTTTGGAAACTCCGGTCGAAGGTGTCTTATTTTATAATTTTGTTGTTTTTAAAAATTATAATTTAAATTTATAGAAAAATATAAAATGCTTTCTTAAAATAAAAATTTTAAAAATTCAAATTAGATAATTATTTATTTATTAGATTTTATTTTTCATTGAAAATGTCATTTTGTTTTAAAATATAAATTTTTTTTTTATTTTATTTTATTTTTTTTTAATAATTTCTTTTTGAGTTTTTGGCAAGCATTTAAATAATAATAGCTCTATTTAAATGAAAATAGAATATATATATATATATATATATATATATATATATATATATATATATATATATATATATATATATATATATATATATATATATATATATATATATATATATATATATATATATATATATATATATATATATATATATATATATATAGCTGGAAATATAGTGGTATATAACTGTTTATCTATAAACCTGTAACAAATTTTTAACTAATATATATTTCTTTTATACTCCCCATAACACTATATATATATATATATATTATATATATATATATATATATATATATATATATATATATATATATATATATATATATATATATATATATATATATATATATATATATATATATATATATATATATATATATATATATATATATATATATATATATATATATATATATATATATATATATATATATATATATATATATATATATATATATATATATATATATATATATATATATATATATATATATATATATATATATATATAACAAATTCTTATCCAGGCTTTATTAATATATTTGTATATGGGACATTTTAACATAGATAAATATAAAGGAAATAATTTTAATAGTTCTTTAAGTTTTAGGTATGTTACGTAGGATATTAAAAGACTATGCTAATTGGCGCCAATTTCTACTCTATATATTTCTAAAAATAGCCTTTGGCGCCAAAATCGCTGTAAAGGACAAAACTAATGAAAGAGAATAGAGAGAGAGAGAGAAAAAAAAAAAAAAGTCTGAGGCAATATTGGAACCATCAAACGGATTCGATTCGTCACGGACGGGAAATATTTCTTGAGATTGCCAATGTTATATACATTTAGGTCCGTGAAAATATTGGAATTGGAAGAGATATTACATTGTGGGGAAATGGGATTGTTGCGTTTTGGGAAACTTAGTTTTATTGGCTTCGGAATGTGTTTTAACGAATTCCAGTACCATTTGGTCTACAATTCGATGTTTGGATATCGATTGATATGTATCGGTTAAGTATCGGTATAACTAATAACATTTATGAAGTGCATAATTAAGATTGGTACAAAAACACATTTTTTAAAATAATTTCTACTTAATATTTTCCGAAATATATTTGTACATCTATTTTAGCATTTTTT
>SEYY01018276.1:0-5000 GCA_009176605.1 Armadillidium nasatum
AAAAGTTTCTTCATTTGTTCCTTAATAATTTAAAAATAAATATTTAAACTAATAATAATCACTTCAGTAGTAGGAAAATGCAGTGTTTTGTTAAAATAAAAATTTACTCTTAAAGAAAAAAAAAAGGTAGC
This sequence comes from Armadillidium nasatum, assembly GCA_009176605.1. NCBI lineage: Eukaryota > Metazoa > Arthropoda > Malacostraca > Isopoda > Armadillidiidae > Armadillidium > Armadillidium nasatum. The sequence goes on from SEYY01018276.1 coordinate 132, forward strand.
ATAGATTTTATATTTCATTTCCCAAGGCCAAAAACTAAATGTGTTGAGTTTTTGACAATATTCTTTGGTTTCTACCAACTTTTGAATTGTTTCGGAAACACGTCACCACCTCAGAAGGGAAATTTAAAATTATTGTATATATATATATATATATATATATATATATATATATATATATATATATATATATATATATATATATATATATATATATATATATATATATATATATATATATATATATATATATATATATATATATATATATATATATATATATATATATATATATATATATCTTTATGTAATTTTATGATCAGTTTGATTTCACATTTTTATTTAATTTTTTTCATCATATTTTTGACTTCTCTTTCTAGAATGTGAGTTTGTACCTTAGAGGCATCAAATCATTTTTACCTTTCCCGAAGCAACTTTTCAAAACAATCGAGAATTCTTTGACAAGACAAAGGGAATTTTTACCTGGTGAAATGTCGTCTATAATTCAAATAATGAAATTATGGATGTCTTCTTCGAACGACGAAATTTCCTTTATAGATTTCTACTCCTTATTAAATTTCGTACTAAGCAAAGAAAACTCGATATTAGAAAAGGTAGAGTATTATTAGATGAATGAAGCAGGGTTCTGAAATTGGTTATCTTTTTCTTTATCAAATAAAACTTTAATGGAATAAAACTAAATATTTTTTCCACATAATTTGCAACTTCGTTTGAAAGATTATTGTATGTTTTATTTATCTTTACATCAAGACTAATTTTTTTCACAATCTATCAAAGCAATTATCTTCCCAAATCCCCAAATTAGAAGCATTATTAATTTGTTAATTGAAATTTGAGACCTCTAATTTCAAAATTTAAAACAGGATTTTGAGAAATTGGAAAATGTGTTGAATGATCTTCCTTTGAAATTCCTTCCAAATACTTATTCAGTAACTTGGGGTTATGTTAATAGAATGTGGCTAACAGGGTACCTCAGTTTTCCTTTGATAAAAGAAGTATCCCACAAAATTCTCCTGCAGTCACCAGAACAGAACACAAGAAAAAGATCAATTAGGTAAGTACAAAGAAAGTAGTATATTATTTTATAAATTTCTTCATATAAGAAAGTTTGTTTGGTGACCAAGAAAATGTCATATATAATATATATATATATATATATATATATATATATATATATATATATATATATATATATATATATATATATATATATATATATATATATATATATATATATATATATATATATATATATATATATATATATATATATATATATATATATATATATAAATTGTAAAAATTTTGATCTTTCGAAGAACCTTCAAAATTTTGTCACGCTTCCTCTGTTACTTGCGTTATTCGCCTTTGTTTCGTGTATGCATCACACATATAAGGTACATCTACTCACATAACTCTCCTCGAAAAGGTGAAGTTTAAGTCTCTTGGTCATTTCAACTCTCCTCCTGCTCTCACTAAGCCAATCCAGTCTCTTTATGCCCGTCCAAATTTTCAGTCAGTCTATATACTATCGCTATTACAACGAATACAGCCCTTCTGAACTCTCCAGTTGCATACCTCCTCCATTGAGGACTCGTGCTACGCGTTTTTTCTCACAGAATCATCCTTTCTTTGTCCAAGTCTCTGACCCCAGACTTAACCGCTATGCTCAATCTTACATATATACTCTCGGATCGCAAACTTAACCATTATTCTCAACTCAATCTACATTCATTCCACTGATACAGTAAAGAACACACTTTCTTTAAATATATTTATTTTTATCTATCTTCTCAACAGAATATATATATATATATATATATATATATATATATATATATATATATATATATATATATATATATATATATATATATATATATATATATATATATATATATATATATATATATATATATATATATAATTTTTTAAAGTATTTCACATACGGAAGAAATAAAAACAAGACACCCTCAAATTAGAGCCTTTATTTACGATCAAAAGAAGAGAGTGAAAGCAATCTCAATTACAGTTTTCAAAAGGGCCAACATGTTTATTAAGTATAAGAAGAAAGTTGTTGAAAGGTAAATATTATTAAAGTTTTACTCTAATTTTATACGTTCTTGCTCGAAAATGACTAAACAGGATGTTGAGAAATTTTTAAAAATTATTTTTAATATTTTTTCTATGATTTTTTTTTTTCTGTATATATGATGGCTTAGTGATTCATATTAGTTTTTATTCTTTTTATTCTTAGTAAATTGGTGGAATACTGACGAAATTTTAGGAGTTAATAAATTATAGTGTTTAGGTTTGTTGGGGTGGTAGAAATTATTTTTTCTTATTTTGTTTTCCATCAACGAAAGAAAACTTAGTTTGTTCTGTCCATCATTTCCTCTCTTTTCTTATTTGTTTCGATTACTCTCTCTCTCTCTCTCTTCCATCTATCTATCTATCTATCTATCTATCTATCTATCTATCTATCTATCATCTACTATCTATCTATCTATCTCTATCTGTCTCTCTCTCTCTCTCTGTCTGTCTCTCTGTCTCTCTCTCTCTCTCTGTCTCTCTCTGTCTCTGTCTCTCTGTCTGTCTCTGTCTGTCTGTCTGTCTGTCTGTCTGTCTCTGTCTGTCTCTCTCTCTCTCTCTCTCTCTCTCTCTCTCTGTCTCTCTCTCTCTGTCTCTCTCTCTCTCTCTCTCTCTCTCTCTCTCTCTCTCTCTCTCTCTCTCTCTCTCTCTCTCTCTCTCTATATCTATCTCACTCTCTCTCTCTCTCTCTCTCTCTCTCAAATAATACAGGATTTTTAAAAGATAAAATTGATAAATATAACGATTTTAAAAAAAAAATCTTTCAATTTTTTTCCCTTTTTATATCCATTAAAATCCTGAAAATAGCAAATTCTATTGTTGAAACACTCAAAATATTTTATATATAGACTACTTATTATATATATATATATATATATATATATATATATATATATATATATATATATATATATATATATATATATATATATATATATATATATATATATATATATATATATATATATATATATATATTTTAAAATAACTATTCTAGTTATTATGATAAATAATAATAATATGATGAAGTAATATAAATAAAAAGAATTTGATGTAACTTTCTTTTAATAATTCTTCTAAATCTTATGTTAAAGTATATCCTAAATTAGTTCTATAAAATAATATAATAATATAAATAAATCTTTAGGTAGCGTGGTTGTTCCGAGATAAGTAATTCTCTTCAGAGGAAGTTACGCTGAGTTCCAACCTTCTATTTGTGAGACGATATGGATGCATCTTGATTTGTATATAAATAATTCTTCTTAAATAAACTCCGATGAGATGGATTTATACCTTCGCCATATAGCTAAAGGTTACTCTTGCCAGATAAGCTAAGAGCTCCATATTGATGTTCTTCTCATCTCGTCTAGTTGTTTAATCTGCTAATGTTCGCATCATTCGTTATATCGTTGGCGGTCTTCTGATTAATTGATGTTGTTTTTCTTCCTTCTGCCGCTTCTCATTGATTGCCATTCATATTATTTCTCTTCTATTTATACTTTATAATTTAAACTATCTACGTTTTTATTTCATTCAACTCAATTTTATATATCATAAAAAATCTAAATTATCAACTTAATAAGTATAAAAATTTAAAGGTGTGAAATCACCTTTCGGCACATTTTTAAGAGGAAACAAAAAGTATAGTTCTTTAACAAAAATGAACTTTACATATCTCCCCTCAAAAATGTACCTAAAATTTTTATACACACACAAAAAAAAATCTTCCTTATTCTTACTATTATATGTTATTTCTATTTCTTCTGAAATAACCTTTTATTATTTCGTTTTCTATTTTTGTTCTTATTTATCATCTTGTGCAGGTATTTGTTTTTGAGTCCTGTATTTTTGAATATGATTTTCCACCAACGCAGTTTTCTAACGAATAATTCTAATTTCCTTACGTTTGTTTTTTCGCTCAATTTATATTTCTTATGATCATTATCTTCTAGAATCATTCTATATTTATATTTAGACTTTTGGAAAGTTTTCAAAAGCAGATATGTTATCTTCTCCATTTGTATACTTGATTTATTGTTTGCGTATGCATTAATAAAGAAAAGATGCGATTCCTCTTCTTCTTCTTTAACTATTAATTCTTTCAGTTTTTCAAATTTTTGGTTCTTGATTGGGATGTTTTTATTTTCCAAGATCATTTGTAAATTTACTGGCCATGATATTCCTTCACGTTCAAAGATTTTTATAAATTTTGTAAACAATATCTCTGGATACAGAAATTTACTCATTTATTAAAGTATTTAGTCTGAAATAAAGAAGAAAAAGAAAAACATGTAGTCAATCATAGAATAAACGGTAAATCAGTCTTTAAGATACTAAACTTGTTTGGCTGTAACACCAAACACACTTCTGAGAAATAAAGAGCCTTAAAAAAAAAATTGATAGTCCTTTTTATCAAAGAGACTATCCCGACTCTTGAATATGAAGGGTTCGGCCGAACAACACAACATAGTCACAGTAATACAAAATATTACCGACAGTTTCGAATGACGTACCCCCGAAGGTGGCATAGTCATTGAACCGAAGTTCGCACGAAAAATTTTCTGTAGAGTCAACCCATCATAGACTAGGTTTTTAAGCTATCTATGAAATAACTAAGGATCCTTATAACTTTCTCACTAAAAATTACGTCATGACGAATTTCTCAACCTAAATTTCTTTCCGCTTTCTCCATGATACGATAATAAAGATTGACACATAACAGTTCCTTATCCACTTCTCTTTCAGGATTTCGCTGGAATA
>SEYY01018277.1:0-16635 GCA_009176605.1 Armadillidium nasatum
ATGGGTAAAAAGTTTTTTCCTATTGTGTGTTCATTTATTTTCACAGAGTAGAATTTTGTTTTTGCTTTTCTATAGGATTTATTAATTATGTATGTAGGGTATTGTAATTTTGTAAAGGTGTATTTTAAGAAGTCGGTTTCTGTTTTTAGAAAGGCAGGAGAGCAAATTTTATGGGCACGAAGATATAGGGAAGAGAAAGTAGCAATTTTTGTATTTCTTGTGAATTTTTGTATTTATTGTATTTTTTGTATTTATTTAGAAAACCAACATCGTCACCTAATTATATTCATTGGTACTCAGCACATACAATAAATAGAAAAATTGCTACTCTCTCTTCCCTATATTTTTCACTTCTGAAAAGGCTAATCTATTTAGCCTCTTTTCTTCAATCTACTTCCACCCTGGGAGAGTCTATCATGTCTCATCGTACTTCTCCCAAAGTTTACCATATAATAAGTTGCGGCAAGTCTGGGATTTTCATTGATAAAACCCTTTCTTGATATTTGAAATTTTATGGCGATTAATCTTCGCCTAGCGGCTATGTGAGAACTAAATCGGGGAATTTTTGCCCGATATTTAAAATACCCCCAAGGTTTACCATATAAACTTTACCATGTAAACTTTGATATCCCTAACATTATATTTATGTGAATTTTATTAATATTTTTCACTAATATTTAAATTTTTTTTGTGCATTTCATACCTTTATTTAATTAGATTAAAAAAAATTGTCACTTTTAGGTAAAATCAAAGTGGTAAAATGTGTTCTTATAGTGAGTTACAAGGTGCAGACTGTAGTTAAACAAAATGTGTCGAAAATAATGGCTTACCCTGAAAATAATTTAGATTTTTTAAATTAGAAATTATATAGAGGTACTGTTCTCATAGATACCTTTTAAAAAATGTCATTATTTTGTGGGTTCCTATGCCAAAAAGGTGGTAATCTACAGGCTACCCCTCATGTTCTAGGCCCGTGTATGTTGTGCCACCTTTGAGTATAGTAGAGTTGACGTCGCTTTTGTTTAGACCGTAGGCTAAACTAGGACTAAGGTTGTATAGTGGTTGTTTAATTTAGGATATTTGAGGTTAGATTGTTGCTTAGAGCTCTTGATTAGTGGTGCTTTCACCAGAGAAGGTTGTGTTTGAAGTGGTCTCTTTATTTTACCTGTACAAATTGTTTATTTTTAAGTTATTTTATATTTTTAAGTTTTTATATTGTTGGGTGATTTATTTGTTTGTATTATTAATAGTGGTATTCATTAATTTAATATTGAGGTGAGATTTCTTGAACCTCAGTATTAGGTAGACAACTAAAGGCTAGGGTGGGCCTAATCCTTAGGTTTTTATCAAGAATTTATAATATTCAGCCTAAGTGTACTTTTGTTTTGTTTTTTGTAAAGTTGGTTAATTTCTAGTGAAGATTATTTAATTTCTAGTTTAATTCAGATATTTTAATTGGATTGTCTGACTGGCAGTAGGCCTACCCAGTTGTTCAGATTAGGCTTTCTGATAGCCCTAGGATATATTTTCAAAACCGTAGACTAAACTAGGACTAAGGTTGTATAGTGGTTGTTTAATTTAGGATATTTGAGGTTAGATTGTTGCTTAGAGCTCTTGATTAAAGTTAGGCCTTGTAACAATATAGTATAATTTCAATAGCTTTAAGTTAGGCCTTTGTAATAATTTAACTTGAATAGCATATTATAATAATTTGAGTATGTATGTGGATTGTGGCATTTGTGGGACTGTGAGAAGAGAAAATGTTGGTGAGTGTACTGTTTGTATCCTGAAAGCTGAGCATGTGTTGATAAGAAAGGAGATTGAAAGGATAAGTGAGGATTTGAATGAGATAAAAAAGAATGAAAGGTCTGAGTCTTTGCAGCTAGAAGTAGGTAGGCTTAGCAAATGGGTATCAGAGTTAAGAAGAGAGGGAAGTGTTAGGAAGAAGGTGGTTGGTAGTGATTCAGATGAGACTAGGGGCTCATGTAGGCAAGAAGTAGAGAGGGGCAGGCTAATGGTAGGGGTATGGGGGTAAGTAGACCTAGTGACTCACCTAGGCAGGAATTCAAGAGGGGGAGGGCTATAGAGACAGATAGGACTGCAGATAGATGGAGTGTTGTAGAGAATAGGAATAATAAAATTAGGATCATGAGGGACACTAGACCTGTGACCTGCAGAAATAGGTTTAGCTGTCTTTCTGATGGGGAGGAATCTGAAGTGTCCAGTTGTGACGTCGGATTTCCCAAGAGGAAGACTGAGGCGTTACTAATTGGAGACTCTCAGATACGATATTTAGATAGGACCTTTAGAAATACGGATAAAAGGAAACGAATGCGAGTATGTTATCCAGGTGCAAGAGTGAGTGATATTGTGGACAGAATAGATAGAGAGATTGCAGATACAAATGTGAATGCAAGAGTGATTGTCCATGTTGGTACAAATGATATAGGTTATAGAAGGTCAGAGGAACTGATAGCAAGCTATAGGAATTTGATTGAAAGACTGAAAGTAAGTGGTAGGAAATGCATAGTGTCAGGTATTTTACCTAGGTTGGGAGCAGGGCTAGAATGGGAAAGTAGGGCCTTTGGTGTAAATGAAAGGGTTAGGAATTTATGTTTATGTTTATCAGAGGATATTGGATTTTTAGATCACTGGGAAGAGTTTCAAGACAGGAATCTGTTTGCAAGAGATGGAGTGCATCTTAGTCGAGAGGGTGTGCAGCTTCTGAGTTGCAGGATGGAGAGATGTCTGCCGGGAAACTAGGTAAGAATAGGGGTGAAGGGCATAATATTGGCACTGTTAGTTGTGGAGATGGTGATTTTAATATTGACGGTGGGATTGGTGGTGGTATGAATAAAAATAGAGGTGCCTTACAATATGGGCCTATTAATAAAAATGGAGATATTACTAGAAATCAAGATGTAAAGGATACATATAAGGACATGTTTAGTTTGAAATGTTTTTACACAAATGCTCAGAGTCTTAGAAACAAAAAAGATGAGTTGATTAGTTACATTATAAAGGAGAATCTAGACATAATTTGCATTACTGAAGCATGGGTTAATGAGGCATTTTACGGAGACTCCCTACAGGAATATGAAATAGAAGGATACTCATTTTACCTATACCAACGTAGAGGAAGAAATGGTGGAGGTGTAGCACTCTATGTTAAAGGCAATATTGAATCAGTGTTAATAGCTGACATTAAAACAAATCAGGATGTGGAATCTGTGTGGGTAGATATTCTTATGTATAATAAATCATATAGGATAGGAGCATTTTATAGAGCTCCTGATCAGAGTCAAGTATTAGATGAAGAAATGGTGAAGGAAATCAAGGTAGCGTGTGAAAATAATGTAAAAGGAATAGTCATTATGGGTGATTTTAATTTTCCAGACATTGAGTGGAATTCTTTGAGTAGTATAGTTAATAGAAGTTCAGTATTTGTAAATTGTATTCTATACAACTTTTTGAGTCAGATGGTCCAAGAACCAACAAGGCATGCAGCATTGTTAGATTTAATATTAACAAATGATGAAATGATGGTGAATGATGTCGAAGTAGGGGAGACTTTAGGAGCTAGTGATCATTATATTATTAGATTTAACTGGAATGTGAGGTCTGGGCCCAAATTGCAAGTCAATAGGGAAAATATATTAGATTTCAGAAACGGAGATTTTAGCAAATTCCGAGCAATGCTCAATGAAATTGACTGGGATAAGGAGTTTAATGGTCAAAATTGTTTCATCATGTGGGAATACTTCAAGCAAATATTGGCTAACATTCAGTCTGTGTGTTTTAAAGATAAACCCATTAGGGTGGCAAATAGAAAACCTAATTGGTGGAGTAGAGAGATAAAAGAGAAAATCAGTGAAAAGCATAGATGTTTTAAAATGTTCAAAGGTAGGAGAAGGGGGGAAGATTTGGAACATTATAAGAGAATTAGGAATGAACTTAACCAGTCAATAAGAAGAGCAAAGAGAATGGCAGAAATTAATTTGGCAAGAAACAGTAATAAAGACCTGAAAAAGTGTTTTAGCTTTTATAAATTTAAAAGAAAGGATAAGAAAATTGGCCCAATTAAAATTGATGGGAATTTAGTAAGTTCAGATAAGGAATTGGTTAATATTTTCAACGCTTATTTTGCATCAGTGTTTACTGAGGAAAGGTTGGATAGCAGTTTAGAGAGTAATAGTTCTAGTATACATGTAATGAATAGGTGTACAACATTTCAAATTGAGTTAAATGAAATCGCATCCTTACTAGAACATATTGACCCAAATAAGGCAGCGGGTCCGGATGGTGTGTATGGTAGAATTCTAAAAGAGGGGAGTAACAGTATTGCAAAGGCACTGTATTTGATTTTTAAGCGATCTATTGCTTTTGGAGAGGTACCTGAGGACTGGAAAGCAGCATATGTGGTGCCCATATTTAAAAAAGGTAGTAAAGAAGATTTAGGGAACTATAGGCCAGTTAGTTTAATATCTCTGGTTGTGAAAATTTTGGAAAAGTTACTGAAAAGTCATTTAGAGAAGCATTTAGATGATAACAAGATACTATATAACTCCCAGCATGGCTTTAGAAAGGGTAGATCATGTCAGACAAATCTACTGGAATTTATGGAATATATTACTGAATATATAGACAGGGGTGATCCAGTTGATGTCATATATTTAGACTTTAGCAAGGCTTTTGATAAGGTACCCCATGTAGCCAAAATTAATTAATATATGAAGTTAAGAAATGGTAAATAGCATTAAAAAAATATCCAGAAAGTTAACCATGATATTTTATCAAAAAATAAAAGTAAAGGTAAATTAATTTTTTTGAAGGCAAAAAAAAGTTTTTCTTAAAAATTTATCCTTTACTATAAATTTAAGGTCAATAATAATAATAATGATAATGGTAATAATAATAATAATAATAATAATAATAATAATAATAATAATAATAATAATAATAATAATAATAATAATAATAATAATAATAATAATAATACTGATGATAAAGTAGTTAAATGGTTCTGGTCAAGTTGAATGGACTGGTGAGGAAGAACTCCATATATCACTTGGCTCCTCTGTAAGCAGAAAATATCTTTATAAATATACTGTAAATACACTGTATTCACAACAATACTAAAAAACTTTCTTTACAGAAAGTATATAAAACACTTCATAAATAGAGAGGTTTTTTTTTTTAGACACCCAATTTTATGGTTTCAAAATATTTTTCTAAAGTCACCTAATAATATATATAGATCAGTCCTATCAAACAATTCAGCAAATATAAAATGGTAAAAAGGGGTTTCAAAAAACCAAGTGGTAAAATAGTGCATTAAAACTTAAGCACATTAAAACTGTAATCAATAGACTAATCCAATTTTATTATTTTTTCCAGGTGATTTAGTGATTTTTAAAACCAAATAATTAAAGAACTCTGATGGTTAACTCTCTTAAGTGCATATATGAAATTAATAACCAACTGGATATAAACATCAGACATTAGCTATAAATAACTTTAAAATGAAGATTTGAATAACTTACAGAGTTTATTCTTTATAATGGGTACTAAGCAAATTAAGAAAGACTAAGGTTACCAATCAACATTCAATCTCACCTGATAAAATATTTGGTAGACTTCCTTTGGCATAAATCTTGAGAGGTTGATTGGCTTCAATTTTCTTAAGATTCTTCAGACTGCATAATAGGGGCCCCTCGTTGAATGGAATCTTGATTTATTCCTTAGTGGTTAGACATATAGTATGCTGAAAGAGAATAATTCTTCGAAAGTAATATGCTCTTCTGCATTAAAAGGTCTTAATAGAAGTTAAATTGGAGCACCAGAATAGTTTTGGTATCTAAGTCTGCCGCCTAAACATATCGTCACCAAGCCATAAACAATGTTACCACATTTTAGTGATAATTTCTTTGGTGACATTTTACAGGAGGATTGAATATTATGGTTCTTTTTCTTTCTTAATATTTTTATTAATGAAAAAAAGAATTTAATAAAGGAATTTATATTTTAATTATTATATTATTAAATTAAGGGCTTCAACTTCATATATGCCCTTATTAGAGTCATTTCAAAAATTTAATAATTTATACTGGGGAATAAAACAATTGACTGATTTGTAAAGAGAACTGGGAAATATAATAATGATTTAAAAGTAAGAAAACTATATGATTTAAAAAAAAGAGAAAACTAGTTTCCTGTACACTCCAGCCCAAAAGTTCAATTTATTTAAATTGAACTTATGAATATTTTTCCAAAAAAATAAATAGAACAAAAGACAAAAAATGAAATCAGATTAATAAATGCAATGTTTAAACATATAAGATTTAGGAACCCTTTTTTTTAACATAAACTTATGTACTAAAATAAATTCTACCTTAATAATAAAATATAGATTCTTAATCTACTTTTATTTAATTCCTAAAAATTTCCTAATATTATCTCTGCCCTTTAGAGCAGTTTGTCTCTTTGGTCTTTGTCCCAACACACCACAGGGACTTTGTTCTACAGGAACAGGAACAGGGTCAGTTTGGACAGAACTATCTGGACACTGATCTTCTTCCATGACACTTTCTTCACCCAAATTTTCAATATCCTCTACTGTTTCCTGACTGGGGGACATTAGAAGTATTAACTGGGAAACATGCCGTTTAATCAGTTCTCTAGTGCTTCCTTTGAATAGGGTTGCACCAGTTACTTCTCCCTTTATATTTTTGGAGACCTCTTTGACTATTCCCATTGGATAGTTAGCTGGTTTGGTAAAATTCTCCTTAATTAACACAATGTCTCCAACAGTCAATGCCTTATGAGGGACAACTTTATACCTATCCTTTTTATCTACAGCCTGTTTAATAAGTGTATGAAATAAACTCAGAATGGTATTTTTCTTTTAAGGTTTTTAGAACATTTTGTAATGAATTATAAGAGTCTTTGATAAATTTAACAGGTGCAGTACTTAAATTAATTAACACAATGTCTCCAACAGTCAATGCCTTATGAGGGACAACTTTATACCTATCCTTTTTATCTACAGCCTGTTTAATAAGTGTATGAATAAACTCAGAATGGTATTTTTCATTTAAGGTTTTTAGAACATTTTGTAATGAATTATAAGAGTCTTTGATAAATTTAACAGGTGCAGTACTTAAATTTTGGGTATTGGGAGGTTCCTGTATATCAGGGAGTATATTAAAGGAACAAGTTCATAACCATGAATAAGAATTTCAGGGGTTATTGCTTCAGGAACATTTTGAGAGTCTCTAAGGGTTTCCTTAAAAGCTACAGGGCGACGGTTTGCTAAATGTATGGTTTGTTCTATGAAAAACTCAAAATGTCGCAGTGAGAGTACATTCTTTTTGATGGACCCATATAAAAGTTTTTTAGTTACTTTTACTAGTGTTTCTACCATGGAACCCAATTCACTCCTACCTTTATCAAAATGTTCAAATGCAATAGTATGGATACCCTTTTCATCAAAATACTTTTTTGTTTCAGCATCTTTTAAAAAATCTTTAATGACATTACCCCCAGCAACTATTTGAGTTCCCAAGTCACTAATACAATATTGTGGTACCCCAAACTGATAACAATGCAATTGAATGGCTCTAAGGAACTCCTCGGTACTCATGTTCACACAGACTTTCAGATTCACTGCTCTACTCCACATACAAGTTATACATAAGACATACACCTTTTTACGGTCTTCCTGCTCTTTCACATAGAATGGACCACAGTAATCTAAATATATATAGTTAAACGGAATATTGGGAGGGTTGACCCGGAATTCCCTATAGGGACTTTGATTAATTTGTATAGGCAATTCATTAAACCGTCTGCATGTAATGCATTTTCTGACAATTTTTTTTACTGTGGAATAATAACTAGGAATCCAATATGTTTTCCTTAATTCAGATAAAAGGGTATAAAATCCCGCATGTGAAGTTTTTTCATGATAATGTTGTATGATGAGGTTGGTTAATTTACTTTTCTTTGACAGTAATAAGGGAAACTTATAAAAGGAATTATCTTTCATGCGGTCTAGCTTACTACGTACCCTTAGTAGTCCCTCTGGATCAACATATATATTCAACTGTCCAACTATGTTGGGCATATCTTTTTTCTTACCATTGTTGGTAAAGAACTCAAAAACCTCAGGGTATTCTATTCTTTGATCTAGTCTTAAGAGATATTTTACAGATTGTTCATATTCATTTGAATGAATTTGGACTCTTCCACTATCAAAGGGAGTAGAATTCTTTTCTTTAAGTTTAATTTTTAATTTGTTAATAAAGGCTAATACATATTGATATTTTTTTACTATTTTAGAGAACTTGAAATATCTTTCAAGATCTTTCAGATATTGATTATTACCTTCCTGGTTAATATTTAAAAAGCAATTAGTTTGGTTGTTACTAATAGTATTTGAGTTTAAGGCTGGGGTAGGAATGGTAATTTGTAATGTATGAAAGTTAATATCAGACTCTTCTGACTTCAGAAAGTTTGGTCCTGTGAAATAATTGGATTTCATTAATTGTTTTGGGGATAAACAACGAGAAATGCAATCCGCTGGGTTCTCCAGCCAAGCTACAAATGAGTAAGTTATGGGTTTTTGTTCACAAAGGTGAGAAATTCTTTGCAATCTATTTTGGACAAAAACTGAACGTTTTTGTAGCTTTTCTCTTTTACATAGATAAGAGTCCAACCAGGATAATGTTACAACACTATCTGAGTAAATGTGGAGGGACTCTACTTGAATGGGGTTTATACAATGGTCACCACATAGTTCATTGTATAAGTCTAAAATGCATTCTGTCGCTAAAGTGACACTCAGTAATTCCAAAGTTGGAATAGACTTACGCTTTAACTGTGCATTCACTAAACGGTTTTTTGCAGAAATAAAGCTAACCTTTTTATCACTTATACATTGTATGAAATTGACTGCCCCAAATATATCTTTACTACTATCTGCAAAGGTGATGAGTCGATACTTGTCATCTCTTTTGCCTATGAAACGTTCAACCTCAAATACTGGGGAAGCGTTGACCTGTTTCACAATGTTTCTCCACTCTCGCATGTGGTCTTCAGATAAAGTTTGATCCCAGTCTAACTCTTTGTTACATTGTAAGCCATGGAGGAAAAGTCTACTTCTATTGAGAATAGGCCCATTAAAGGAAAAGAGATCAAATTGGCTAGCAATGGAACTTAATATTTTTCTTTTAGAATTAGCAGTTAAATCTAGCTGAATGGGTTTTGTATAAATTACATCCCTATGTGTATCCCACTGTAACCCTAAAAGTTTAACACTATGTGAAAGTATATCTGACTCTGAATTTAAAATTAGGTCATTTAATTTGGGAGAGTTAGTAATAAATTGTTGTAACCCAAAATGGTAAGGCTGAAAAATGGAAGGAAGTTGTTTATAACCCCATAAAACTTCTTCCTCTGTGTTATATGAAAGTGCACAATTATCCATATAGGACATTTGATAAATAATTTTTTTCAAATCTTTCACATCACTTTCATCATTTTCCACATTCAAAACTAACATGTAGAATAGAGCTAGCATTAATAATGTTGGAGCACAACGAATACCAAAACATAACCTTACATTTTTATATCCTACTATGGAAAAATCTCCTTTGGATGGGTTTCTAAACCAAAGAAATAAGAGTCTATTTTGATCTATTTCACTCAAACCTATGGAATTAAATGCTTTCTTTAAATCAAAACATACAAGGTATTTGTTAAATCTTAACTGTATTAGAGAACTGGCTAGTTTATGATTAAGATTGGGACCAGGAAGAATAGCTTGGTTATGTGATATGGTCAACTTGTCATGACTTTTTTCACAAAGATTGGAGAGAAAAACCACCCTACATTTAGTAGTTTCTCTATCTAGTTTAAAGACACCCATATGTGGAAGAAAGCTAGCTTCTGGGTGTTCTTTCAGGAAATCCTCAACATTATCTATCCTCTCGATAATACCTTCTTTTTCTTGGTCTTTGATAGCTTGTTCCATAGGGTCTAAATGAGCGGGTTTTTTCTTTAGTTTTTTGAGATTGGAAAGCAAGACTTTTTCCGCTAAGTACTTGTTTTTTCCTAATAAATGGGCGGTTTGACTATCCCAAAACAGAGGCATGACCAATCTGCCTGTGCCATCTCTCTCCAGATGTTGTAAGGCAAAATGAACTAAAGTATCATTTATTTCAGAAGATTCCTCTTTATATTCATTCATTTCTAATGATGTATATTTGATACATTGGTTTTCTAGGATTTCTCTAGTAGCCTTATCTAATTCATTTTCATTTATTTCTCCTCTATCATCCAACACATCATAACTTAAATTACACTCCACACTCTCCTCTCCCACCTCACTAATTACTTCACCATGATTGTTTTCCTCAGCTAGAGTAGTCATGTTGGATGCATGAGTGTTTAAGGTTTGTGTGAGTTTTGATGATGTATTCATTTCTGGGTTAGGGGGAATGTGTGGTAAGTCTCTGAGTATTTGATCACAATCTCCCTTTAGTACAATGCCAATAGAAGTCTTAGCATATAAAGATTGCTCACCAAATAATACATCAGTCTCAGGTAAGCAAAATGCAGATTTTGTTCCTAATATTAAGTCAATATCACTGATCTCATTGCTGAAGCGAGTCAGTCTTTTATCCGCTAGCTTATAACCCTTGTCCAGAATATCCTGTACAATCCTGGGTAGGCCTGGTAGTTCTAGGGATATAGAAATAGTGGGAAGGCACATGGCTTCTATTAAATATTCATGTTTGCCTATCGTTAGGGGTATTTCAACTATCTGTGAGTGGTGGTTTTGTTTTTTATTTTTCCCATTGACAGTGAGATTAATTTTCCTTTTAATAATTTTGAAATTATAAATTTTGCAGTCTCAAAGGAGATTAAATTACTTTGACACCCCCCATCCTTTAGAATTCTTAACTCTTTACCATTAGTATAGGCAGTAAAGGTAGGTAGAATGGTTTTATTGGGTATACACGCCTGAAGGGCAGATTCATTTATGGTTGCCAAACTGCTATGGGAAATGACTCGGGTTTGGTTGTTTTTACTTTGTTTTCCCTTTTGGCCATGATTATGCTTCCTACTATTACTATTTTTGTGTGTTTTATAATTATCATTACTAGAATCGTTTCTAGGATAGTTTTCAATACACAAATAAGAGAAATGATACTGGTTACATTTTTTACATGCATTTCTAAAACTAAATCTACACTCTGATGTGGGATGGTCATTAGCACATGTAATGCAAATATTGAATTTTCTTAATTCTGCTAATTTAGATTTGGGATCAGGAAAATTTGGGCATTTATATATAGGATGAGATGCATCCTTAGAATTTTTGGAACATAAAATACATTTGATATTGGGGAAGTTTACGGCATAAGAGGAAGTAACTTTAGTTTCACGCTTTCTATTATCCATGAATTTTTTCTCATTCAGGGTATACCTATCTGCGGCCTTAAACATATTGGTATCAGACATTTCCTCTAGAGTTGGTCTAGAGTTATTGGTAATACTAACTAAGATACTTTGGAACTTATGATTTAGAACCATTCCACAGGAAATATTGTAAAAAATCTTCCACGCTTAAATTCAGTTTTTTGGTTTTATATATGAGAGTTCTCATTTCACCTATATATGAATATGAATCAAAATCGGAAATGGGTTTAAGTTCAGCTAATTTTTTTATTAGTTTTGCTTTTTGTATCTCAGGGGAAGCTAAAGCATTCATGAGGAGAGCTTTTGCTCTACTATAGCTTTCCTCGTCAGGTTCAAGTGATTCGATTAATACAAGGGCTCTACCTGAAATTTGTTGTCTTAATATGAGCAACTTATCATAATCTGAATAGGGATGCTGACTGAGTGTATTCTCTAACTGGGAAAAAAATGCGGCAAGGTCTTCCCCTTCTTTGCTACTAAAAGTTGGTAAAGGAGCAGTAGGCTCTCCTGAGTAGGGATCTGCTTTCCTCTCTTATGGGAATTGTATTTAAATTAGAGGGAGCATTAGAAATATCGGGAGAATTTAGAGCTGCCAGCATATCCTGGCATTTATTTTGATATTCCTGACACACAGCAAATTCTTGTTCTAATGCACTAGAATCGGATTCTTCCGTAAATTTTTGATCTAGAATTTCTGCATCTAAAAGATCTAGATCTTTCCCAAACTTCTCAAACTTAGCCTTTATTCTTTGTATTTCTGTTTGAGAACTTGGGATGTTATTTTGATACTTATTAAACTCAGTGGTAACACTGGTTCGAAGAAATTTTCTCTTCGCTGTTAATATGGTTAAATTAGTCATTTTGGTTATAATAAATTTGGCTTATAATAAACACAATATAGTAGATACTTTTATCCCCTCCTAACACAATATAATATGTAAAATTTTACAAGGTGCTTAAATATAATATCTATATGAATAATCTTATACACTCTTAACGCAATACTCGTATATGAAAAGATTAAATTTGTATTTCAATGGGTAGTACAAATTTTTGTTTCTTAGGATAATTATTAAATAACAATTTCTAATTGTTATTCAAATAGAAAAAAAAATTTCAACTAATGTTGAAATTTGAGATATGTGAAGAGAAAAGTATTAAAACAATTTTTTTTAAATACTTTTTGAAAGTGCAGGTTTTTGTGGAAATTTGTTAATATACAGATTTTTGATTGGATTAAATTTCAAAAGTGCGGATATTATATGAATTTAGTGAATACACCGACCTTAAGTTTTAATAATAAAAATTTTTTTATTTTTTATTTTATAGAAACCTGTTATATCCAGATTTTTTAGTTCAGACAAAATTTTTTCAAAATTGTGATATTGTATAAATCTGGTACATGCACAGATTTTAAATTTTAATATACAATTTTGCACAGGTAGATATTTTGTTAATATCTAAAAATATAAGATTATATTTTTTTTTTTGAGTTTAACGTAAAAAATTGGTTTGATGTAAAATTTGGTTAGGTTATGTATTTGGTAAGGTTAAGCTTGGTAAAGTGGTTAGGTTAAACTTGGTAAAGTGGTTAGGTTAAACTTGGTAAAGTGGTCCTAAAATAATTGAGTTTTAACGTAAAAATTTTTTTTTTTGAATGTGTTAGTTCAGGTTAGGTATATCCAGATTCCATTCAACGAGACCCCAGAACAGTCCTACTTATTTTATGCTATGCTTAAGCCCCATGTTCGGGCGCCATAGCCAAAATTAAATAATTATATGAAGTTAAGAAATGGTAAATAGCATTAAAAAAATATCCAGAAAAGTTAACCATCATACTTTATCAAAAAATAAAAGTAAAGGTAAATTAATTTTTTTGAAAGCAAAAAAAAGTTTTTCTTAAAAATTTATCCTTTACTATAAATTTAAGGTCAATAATAATGATAATAATAATAATAATAATAATAATAATAATAATAATAATAATAATAATAATAATAATAATAATAATAATAATAATAATAATAATAATAATAATAATAATAATAATAATAATAATAATAATAATAATAATTATAATTATAATTATAATTATAATTATAATGATAAATAGTTAAATGGTTCTGGTCAAGTTGAATGGACTGGTGAGGAAGAACTCCATATATCACTTGGCTCCTCTGTAAGCAGAAAATATCTTTATAAATATACTGTAAATACACTGTATTCACAACAATACTAAAAAACTTTCTTTACAGAAAGTATATAAAACACTTCATAAATAGAGAGGTTTTTTTAGACACCCAATTTTATGGTTTCAAAATATTTTTCTAAAGTCACCTAATAATATATATAGATCAGTCCTATCAAACAATTCAGCAAATATAAAATGGTAAAAAGGGGTTTCAAAAAACCAAGTGGTAAAATAGTGCATTAAAACTTAAGCACATTAAAACTGTAATCAATAGACTAATCCAATTTTATTATTTTTTCCAGGTGATTTAGTGATTTTTAAAACCAAATAATTAAAGAACTCTAATGGTTAACTCTCTTAATTAAGTGCATATTTGAAATTAATAACCAACTGGATATAAACATCAGACATTAGCTATAAACAACTTTAAAATGAAGATTTGAATAACTTAGAGTTTATTCTTTATAATGGGTACTAAGCAAATTAAGAAAGACTAAGGTTACCAATCAACATTCAATCTCACCTTTAGAATTTCTTGCATGCCTCTTTGGAAAGCTGCCGGGGCATTTACTAAGCCAAAACATAACTTCCTAAATTGATAGTGTCCCTTTGAGGTTGAGAAAGCGGTGTATGGTCTACTATCCTTTTCTAAATCCAACTGGTAATAACTATTTACCATGTCCAAACAAGAGAAGAAATTTTTTCCGTGCAAACTGAAAACTGTGTCCGTTAGGTTAGGAATTGGGAATTTCTGGGGTATGGTAACTCGATTTAATCTACGGTAGTCAAGGCACATTCTTAAACTACCGTCCTTCTTTCGAACTGGTACAATGGGTGAATTCCAAGGTGATATGCTTGGCTCAATTATATCCTTGAGTAGAAGTTCCTCGCACTGTCCTTCGGTGGGACCTCCAAAAAATATGTCGTGGAATCACGACACAATAGTGATTGACAACAAATAAATATTTTAATGAGTGATGTATTTTAAAAATGCGGCGAGGATGGGTAAAACTTCGGTGTTAGATAAAAGGTTTATTACAAGTCCAGTCCCAAAATTGGTTGCCTAGAACAACAAATAATTAAATTACTTTTAAAGAAACAAAACTAACAATCAATATAGCAATAATAAATAAATTAATAATAATAATAATAATAATAATAATAATAATAATAATAATAATAATAATAATAATAATAATAATAATAATAATAATAATAATAATAATAATAATAATAATAATAATAATAATAATAATAATAATATCATAATAATAATCATAATAATCATAACAGTCTTAATCATAACAATCATAATCATAATCATCATCATATCATAATCATAATACTAATCTTTTAGAAAATAAGTTACTTTAAAATAAGTTTACACGACAGTAAGAAATTGTTAACTTGAGTAAGCTTTAAACATTATTATTTTAGTACATTTAGAATAATTTTAATGAACATGACACATTGATAACATTTAAGTTTTCATCACACTTGTATACTATTTACATAATTTATGTCTCAACTCACCTCTTAAAGAGACAACCAACATGAAAACTCTCTACGTACAAAGATGGACGTTTATCGGGAATAGTTTCGGCAACACGACCTATTAACAATAACAGACTCGATAATTATCTAAATAATGACAATGACTATAATAATGAAAATTAATAATAATAATAATAATAATAATAATAATAATAATAATAATAATAATAATAATAATAATACATTAATGCACTTTAATCGATCAATTAAACTTAGATTTTAACATTAACTTTTCTTTCTGCTAGAACATTGACAAATATTTACGCTTATGAACTAAAATATACAGTTAAAATAAATACTTTAACACACCTTTACTACAATTTGAATAAACCGAAGTAAAGTAAATTTCTTTAACACAACTTTCAGCTTTCTTTGAAACAAATATCTTCATTCGAGACGAACAGGAAAATGACTTCATAAATCCTAATTTTACATAACAAAAGATCGTGTTGCCAGAAGACTGATTAAATTCAACCCATCACAATATATATATATATATATATATATATATATATATATATATATATATATATATATATATATATATATATATATATATCTGGGCGTTGGGCGTAGACGGGGGCTTTCCATTTCCTTTGCTAACGTACGTGGCCTTCGATCTAATTTAGCGTCTGTTGAACACTACCTCACTACCTCTCTTCCTAACTTTTGCTTCTGTCTGAGACCCAGTTGGACAGGGATTCTTTCTCTAGCAATCTTAATGTCTCTAACTACAACTCTTTTTACGATTTCCGTCTAAATGGTGGAGTCTGTGGCCTATATTAACATTAACACTCCTGTGACACGTCTCGTAAATCTAGAAATCTCTTAATTTCGATGTTTTATGGCTTTAAAATCTGTCTTCCTACTACTACAATTATCTTGTGTTTCTGCTACTGCTCCCCTAATGGAACAGATTTTCCAGTTTTTTTCAATACCTTACTACTACTCACGAGACTGTCACTTCTTCTCATCCAAATGCTGAAGTCCTCTATTTAGGGGATTTCAACGTACACCACACTGAATGGTTGGGCTCCTCTCATACTGATACAGGTGGGAGGGAGGCCCAATCATTCAGTATTCTTAATGATCTGGAGCAATTGATTAGTGAACCCACACACATTCCAGATCGTCCTAACCAATTCTTGAATACACTTGATTTATGCTTCACCACTACTCCTTCTAGTTATAAACACACCATTTTCCCTCCTATTGGTAACTCTGACCATAATCTTATAGCTCTTAGTTATAATGCTTTCTCTCCAACAGCTCCACCATGCCCTAAACGTACTTTCTGGCACTTTAATCGGGCTAATTGGGGGCAATGCGCCGCTTCTTTGCTAACTATCATTGGAGTGAATCTTGCTTTATCTCGGGGGACGCTTCTGTCTCTGCTGAAAAGGTAG
>SEYY01018280.1:0-2500 GCA_009176605.1 Armadillidium nasatum
ACTTTTAACTTTTTATAGTCTTATAACATTTTACTGTGTATTTTTAGTGTGCATCTTTATATTGCTGTTATTTTAATCAATTCTTTTGTGTTATTTCATTTCAGCTATTTCTCATGATAATGGTTTTAGCATTATAAACCGAAACGTCAGATATTATGGTTAAAAGATATTATATTTAAACTATGTTAATCTTAATTATAAATGTTACGTTCATTTTTTTGTTTTCTTTTTTTACTATATATATATATATATATATATATATATATATATATATATATATATATATATATATATATATATATATATATATATATATATTATATATATATATATATATATATATATATATATATATATATATATATATATATTATATATATATATATATATATATATATATATATATATATATATATATATATATATATATATATATATATATATATATATATATATATAATATATATATATATATATATATATATATATATATATATATATATATATATATATAATATATATAATATATATATATATATATATATATATCTATATATATATATATATAAATATATATATATATATTATATATATATATATATATATATATATATATATATATATTATATATATATATATATATATATATATATATATATATATTATATATAATTCTGAATAGGTAAAATGGAGAGCGGAATACATTTGAAAAGTTTTGAAATAAAAATTTTAAAAAGTTTTAAAAAGTTTCTTCTTTTAGGGAGATTTAATCTCTTTTTCTGGAGAAAATGGCTTTATTATTATGATTATTATTATTATTATTATTATTATTAGTTATTATTATTATTATTATTGTTAAAATCATTATTATTATTAAAATTATTATTATTAATAATATTAATATTAGTAGTAGTAGTTTAATATATTTAATATTTCGAATTTTTTTTTTTATGTTTTTAGCCTAATCAAATACTCGAAATATGAGTGAAAAACTAACATTCAAATTAATACATTCAACTAAGTAATTACATAGTAATTTTAATCATTCGTAAATATATAAAAAAAAAAAAATAAATAAATAAATAAAAAAAAAAATTTAATTTAATTTTTCTTATAACGTTTTTGCTTATATAGTTTTTACTTTAAAAACTTAACTTTCTCAAAAGAAAATAATTATATTTTAATTTTATAATTTAATTTTTAGAGGAAGTTATTTGAAGTTAAAAAGAGTTAAAATATTTAAAGCAAAATTAATATAATAATAACGATAATAATAAAGATAATAAAAATAATAATAATAATAATAATAATAATAATAATAATAATAATAATAATAATAATAATAATAATAATAATAATAATAATAATAATAATAATAATAATAATAATAATAATAATAATAAAAATAATATATTAACCTTTAATAATAAAAATAATAATAATAATAATAAAAATAATAATAATAATGATAATAATAATATTCATAGTAGTCATAGTAGTAATAAAAATTTCCTGAACACTACTAATTACACTCGATATTTTTAAGTCTTTTAGACTAAAATATTAGACTAATAAATGTTGTTCTTTAAGTATAGATTAGAAAAACTTTAGAAAGAAAGTTAAAGAAAATATAAAGATAGTTAAAGATAGTTAAATAATGAAAATAGAAAAAATCTTAAAAGTAATTAAATATAGTTAAAGATGGTTAAAGATAGCTCAATAAATTAAATAAAAAGATAAATAAAGAGAGTAAAAGATAATTAAAGATAGTTAAAGATAGTTAAATAGAGTTAAATAAATGAGCTAACCTGTCCAGCAGAAAGAGAAGGTTAAAGAGAAAAGACATTGGTGAAATAACTTACAAACATAAATAAATTAAGAGTTTTGAGAACCACGGGTGGGGATTCCATCTGTGCAAGACTTAGAGAGAGGAAAAATAGACATTAAATAGATGGAGGAGAATTGATAGTTCCAGAATCGCTTGACAAAAGTTTAACAGGAAAATATAAGGGTTTAATACGAAGAGCTTAATAGAAAAATTCAGCTTTAGCAGAAGGAAAAACGGCAGTTGTGCCTTCAGAAGATACTAGAGGAGGAAAAGAGAAAGTAGTAAAGCTAGAGTTGACATTTCTTTTGATAAACGCCTGAAACGGTGTTGACGAAGAGGACCACAAAAATAATTGTAGATTATTTAGAGAAGTGGATAATAGATTTTGCACCCTTTCGGAATGAAAAATAGGAAGCATGAGTTTCTGGACTTTGGAAAACTGCAAAAATTTGTCCTAACGAATTCGTTGGGACAAGTGGCAAAAATATCACAGCATATTTTTAGTTATTTTCGTATTAGAACATAAATCGATGAAGCGACTTTCTTATGTTTAACATGTCTTTTCTCTATTGAAAATTTTACTGTGACATTTTTGACACTTGTCCCAACGATTCGTTAAGACAATTTTTGCAGTAAAACGACTGCAATTCCTGAAAGCAGAATCCCTGAAGA
>SEYY01018283.1:0-7500 GCA_009176605.1 Armadillidium nasatum
ATAGTTATTTAAATGTGACAAAAACTCTTTAATAAATATGAGGAAGTATCTCACATTGATGTTTAATCGATCTAATGAAAATATCTGAAATAAGCCCTATCCTAAATATTACTTATAAAAAATGTTATCTCTTTATTACAATTTGTGGCTCCAAATGGAGCCTTTTTAGTTAGTGATGCCTATTTACTTGGATGAGGTGTATTTGGTAACAGCTTTGGTTCCCTCTGAGACAGCGTGTTTTGCTAATTCTCCAGGAAGCAAAAGCCTGACAGCAGTTTGAATTTCCCGGGAAGTGATGGTTGATCTCTTGTTGTAATGAGCTAAACGAGAGGCTTCGGCAGCAATTCTTTCGAAGATGTCGTTGACGAAAGAATTCATAATGGACATAGCCTTTGAAGAGATTCCGGTATCGGGATGAACTTGCTTCAACACTTTGTAGATGTAAATGCTGTAACTTTCCTTCCTCTTCTTCTTTTTCTTCTTGTCTCCTTTAGAGATAGATTTCTGGGCTTTGCCAGCCTTCTTGGCGGCCTTGCCAGGAAGTTTTGGGAGCCATAGCGTATACAATTCCTCGCGTAAATAACAAAGAATTAATAAGGAATTTTCACCAGATGTAGCCTTTTATTTGAATTCCACAACCTTTAAGTAACAAATTTTAAACTTTTACAATTTTGGTATATATTTTATCATCAGAATTCATAATTCTTCAAATAGAATGAATCAAAATGAACTTTCATTAATTTTAGTTAAATTACTTTAAAATGAAACAATAATTTCTTATATATAAATTAATAATTTAATTTCTATTTGAGTAAATTAATATCGTATTCTTTCAAAATTTCAACAAATACTTTTGCAAATATTTATCCAAACTATAAAATTATAACATAAGTAAAAAAGTAGTGAAACACTTTTCCGTTGCTGTGTCGGGTATATAAGGGCGAGTTAAGTTTGTGATATATTCATTTCGTTTTAGTTTCTACGTTCGAGAAGATATTATAAATCATGACTGGTCGTGGCAAGGGAGGGAAAGGACTCGGAAAAGGAGGAGCCAAGCGTCATCGCAAAGTTCTTCGTGATAACATCCAGGGTATCACCAAACCAGCTATTCGTCGTCTCGCTCGTCGTGGTGGAGTAAAGCGTATATCTGGCTTGATTTACGAAGAAACTCGTGGTGTGCTCAAAGTCTTCCTTGAGAAACGTCATCAGGGATGCTGTTACCTACACTGAACACGCAAAGAGGAAGACCGTTACAGCTATGGATGTTGTCTACGCTCTTAAACGACAAGGAAGAACTCTATACGGATTTGGAGGTTAATTACTTCGACTAAACATTTAAGACCAAAGGACCTTTTTAGGTCCACACATCTTTACTAAAGAGATAAAAGTACATTCTATTGAAAATGGAAAGAAAATTTAAATTTTGAAAGGAAAAGAGAACATTGGTCCAATATAACTTTTACATCTTTCTTTTTACATCTTTCAAATATTATATAAAATATATATATATATATATATATATATATATATATATATATATATATATATATATATATATATATATATATATATATATATATATATATATATATAATATATATATATATATATATATATATATAAATATATATATATATAATATATATATATAAAAAAAAGAAAAAGTTTGAAAATTAAATCTTCAAAGCCAAATTTTAATTTTCCTGCTTCTCCCACAACAGAAATTTGCACTTCATTCATTCATTACTATTTTTTATTATTATATAATGAAATGAAATCAAACTTCGAATTAAGAATCATAGCATATAATTTAAAAACTTGAAACGTAAGAGAGTACGGCAACTTCTTTAATATTATTACAGTTAGCCTTCAAAAGTTTTCTTTAATTTACAAAACAAATTTTCAAATTCAAGTTTTGGACATACAAAAAATTATATATTATTATATACATATATATACTTTGATTGAAAAGTTTAAATTATTATCTCCTTAGTAATGTTTTGCGGCCCTGAAAAGGGCCTTTGTTTTTTTTGTGTATGTCTATTTTATTTTAAGCTCTCTCTCCACGAATTCTTCGGGCCAATTGGATGTCCTTTGGCATAATAGTCACTCTCTTGGCGTGAATGGCGCACAGGTTGGTGTCTTCGAAAAGACCTACGAGGTAGGCCTCGGAAGCTTCCTGAAGGGCCATTACAGCTGAAGACTGGAACCTAAGGTCAGTCTTAAAATCTTGGGCAATTTCTCGAACCAAACGTTGGAAAGGCAATTTGCGGATCAGCAATTCAGTACTCTTCTGGTAACGACGGATTTCACGAAGAGCCACGGTACCTATGAGGCTTCTTCACTCCACCAGTCGCTGGTGCAGACTTGCGAGCAGCCTTCGTCGCCAACTGTTTGCGTGGAGCTTTTCCTCCGGTAGACTTTCTTGCAGTTTGCTTTGTACGAGCCATCTTATTCTTACTCAAACTAAATTTCAAATAAGCTTTCCGCGTACCGAGCAGCCATTTTATACTCCTCAGCTTAGCATAAGTACGACAAAATAATACAATTAATACTTTCATTTCCAAGTATTAACTATAAAGGACAAATTTACTCTTAAACATGTAAAACAAACTTTAAATACTAAAATAAAGGTAAAAGGGGAAAACTATATATATATATATATATATATATATATATATATATATATATATATATATATATATATATATATATATATATATATATATATATATATATATATATATATATATATATATATATAGATTACTAAAGGTAACCGTAATCTTGGTTTTATTCTTTCTTAATCCCTTGTTGAGCTTAAAATGTATCCGACAATTGAAGTTTTATTAATTTAACATTGAACAGTTATTTATTAATAGATTATTATTATTAAAACACAATTACTTAATGGTTGAGCTTTCGTGCTCTTAACTGAGTCACATCTTCATCTTCTGAAGATGTGACTCAGTTAAGAGCACGAAAGCTCAACCATTAAGTAATTGTGTTTTAATAATAATAATCTATTAATAAATAACTGTTCAATGTTAAATTAATAAAACTTCAATTGTCGGATACATTTTAAGCTCAACAAGGGATTAAGAAAGAATATATATATATATATATATATATATATATATATATATATATATATATATATATATATATATATATATATATATATATATATATATATATATATATATATATATATATATAAAAGAGAGAGAGAGAGAGAGAGAGAGATTTTGTTTTAAATTAGCCTTTGAAATCTCTATAAAAAGGTAAAATTAAACCAGACTAGTTCTTATTAAGTTAAAATTATATTGTATAATATTGTAAACTTATTTTTTTAAATTAAATATTTAAAGGAAATATGTAGCGGAAAAACAAAATTTTCGAATTTGTTCTTTTAATTAAAAACCTTTAAAAATATTTTTTAAACTATATAAATAAATTAATTAATGACTCTTGAAATAATAATAATAATAATAATAATAATAATAATAATAATAATAATAATAATAATAATAATAATAATAATAAAGTTTTGAACTTAGATTTTTTTTTCCAAAGGATTTGATTCGTACTTATGTCGTGGAAGTTCCTTTCATATTTTTACCTAAATATTGACATAAGTACGAGCTCTTTCTCTTAAATAGTTTTTTCATATTTCGATCCTTATATTTTATTTTGTGTTCGTTCTTCTACAATACAAAGCGCAAAATGTCTGGTCGTGGAAAGGGAGGTAAAGTGAAGGCCAAGTCAAAGACTCGCTCAAGTCGTGCTGGTCTCCAATTTCCCGTTGGACGTATTCATCGTCTGTTGAGAAAAGGAAACTATGCTGAGCGTGTCGGCGCTGGAGCCCCAGTATATCTTGCTGCTGTAATGGAGTATTTAGCTGCTGAAGTTCTCGAATTGGCTGGAAATGCAGCCAGAGATAACAAGAAAACTCGTATCATTCCACGACATCTTCAACTTGCCATCAGAAACGATGAAGAATTAAACAAACTCCTTTCTGGTGTTACCATTGCTCAAGGAGGTGTTCTTCCTAATATCCAGGCAGTTCTCCTTCCCAAGAAGACCGAAAAGAAGTAAACTCAACTACCTTATTATAAAAGGCTCCATTTGGAGCCACATTTTATTAATAAAGAGATAATATCAACCAAATTTACTATTATAATTTCTTTTTTCAAAACAATTTTAGCACTTTAAGTGTGCATGTAAATACTTTCATATAAGCCCTATTTCACAATCTTATTTCAAAACTTATTACCTACGCCAGAATACAGACTCTTCCTAAGGAAGGGATCTCCAATCAACTTTTTTTTTATCAATGTATTTTCTTTACAACTACTTTATATTTTAAAATACAAAACCATAATTTTCTCACCAATAAATAATTAAATTTTCTCTAGTTTCGTACATAAAAAACCTACACTTTCAATCTCTCTCTCTCTCTCTCTCTCTCTCTCTCTCTCTCTCTCTCTCTCTCTCTCTCTCTCTCTCTCTCTCTCTATATATATATATATATATATATATATATATATATATATATATATATATATATATATATATATATATATATATATATATATATATATATATATATATATATATATATATATATCTTATGCATACCAACACAAGATTTTTTACTTTTCTTATTTATTTAGAAATAAGACGGCGCATTCTTTCTCCCAATCTTCATATTTCATAGTTCAAATTAAAATTTATATATATATATATATATATATATATATATATATATATATATATATATATATATATATATATATATATATATATATATATATATATATATATATATATATATATATATATATATATAGAGAGAAAGAAAGATGAAGTATGGGAAAAGCATTGAAAAGTTCTTGAAATACAGACCCCAGAACAGTAATTTCATTTTCCCGGCATACTTCCACTTTCCCAGAGTGGGAAGTTAGTTCATTATTTTTTATTCTTTAATAAAATTAAGCTTTAAAATAAAATTCGTAACATCGGATTAAAAAATTTCAAAAAAATATAAGTACGCTATATTAATTACTATTATTATGGTCTCCCATTGAAAAAAAAATTTTAAATTACAGAAAATGAACAGAAAACGAATTTTGCAATCGAATTTTTGGACTTAAAAAAAAAAAAAAAAAAAAAAAAAAAAAAAAAAAAAAAAAAAAAAAAAAAAAAAAAAATTAATTTGTTTGAAAGC
The DNA here is from genome assembly GCA_009176605.1 of Armadillidium nasatum. Lineage (NCBI taxonomy): Eukaryota > Metazoa > Arthropoda > Malacostraca > Isopoda > Armadillidiidae > Armadillidium > Armadillidium nasatum. The sequence goes on from SEYY01018283.1 coordinate 5,231, forward strand.
ATTATATATATATATATATATATATATATATATATATATATATATATATATATATATATATATATATATATATATATATATATATATATGTCCCGAGACACAATCTAATCCACAAACTCCAACATTCCAACAAACATCAAGAAATGGTTAGCCAACTTACTATCTATCAGGAAGAACCGCCCAAATACAACAAAACGGCCAAAAATCTCGAACCATAAAAACATAAGAAACGGAGTACCCCAAGGAGCCATTCTATCCCCAACACTATTTAACCTATACACAGCAGACCTTCCCAACCCCAAACAACACACACCCACATTACATCATACCCCGACGACATAACTATTGCCACCACCCACCAAAATCTCGATACCGCAACAACAATCACACAAGACTACTTAACACAAATTCAAACATGGCTGACAGAAAACCGGATGACGGCATCCCCAAACAAATCCTCCATAACCCTCATAACAACAGACCGACATCTATCCAACATCCACCCACAAGTTCTCTTAAACAACACTCACATACCCCTCAACAAAACTCCAAAGATTCTTGGCCTAACCTTTGACACCCACCTCACTTTCACCAAACACATCCAAAATACCACCTCAGCCGCAAACAGAAAACTCAACATCCTCAAAACAGTGGCCAACACAGACATAAACAACAACATACAAACCTCAATTGCCATATACAAACAATTTATACGCCCCACCATCAACTATGCCTCCCCTGTCTGGCACCCAATGCTCTCCAAACAAAACTTAATGACACTCCAAATAACGCAAAATAGAGCCCTCCGCACAATTACTGGCTGCACACCCACAACCCCTCAACAACACTTACATAATGAAACCAAAATATTACCTTTAAACAACCACCTCGAAATGATAGGCACTCAATTTTACGCAAAAACCCTCCTACCCACACACCCATGCCACAAAACTCTCCTCCAACCTACCAAACACAGACTAAAACAACCTCCATCATCCACAGCTACCTTCTACAAACAAATCCTAAATCACATCCCCCACCCCCTCCCAATACCACAACAACCAAACATATTCACACTCAACTAACGCATTCCTACTTGATAAACAGACCACCAAACAACATCCTTAACACACACCCTCCCGAAATAAACCCCGACTTCAGCAACCTCCCAAGACACTCACAAATCTCATTAGCAAGGTTGAGATGTGGACACCACCCAAACTTACAACAATACAAACATAAATTCAATATAAACCAGACAACATATCCCACTTGTACCAGATGCGGAGAGGCCCCAGAGACCGAGTCACACTTTCTATTACACTGTCCTTCCAATTCTCGCCCCAGAATCTCCTGGGACATCACTACCTTGAATGATCTCTGGACGAGGCCGACTGCGGTGGGGGCTTCATCAGCGAAGTGTGGCCACCTCAGCGTGGGGTGGTCAGGGGGTGAGAAGGTAAAAAAAAAAGGTATATATATATATATATATATATATATATATATATATATATATATATATATATATATATATATATATATATATATATATATATATATATATATACTAGATGTGTAAAGAAAAGACAATCTCTGCATAAATGTACAGTAGTACCTATTTACTCGTTCATAAAAATCATATCAATCAGGGTATAAGCAAATTCTATTTCTTCTTTTACTTTGTTGAGTTGAAGACTTGGATATAAATAAATCTTAAAATCGTTATAAGGCTCCACTCAAATTTCAAGTTCAGTTTTGTTTAATTATTTAGGAAACTCAAATGTAATTGTATGCATAAGCATATGAAAATATTGAAGTCCTGTGAAAAAATAAAAAACACTTTTCTTGCTTCAGCAACATTAGGTGTTTATATATTTATATATATATATATATATATATATATATATATATATATATATATATATATATATATATATATATATATATATATATATATATATATATATATATATATATATATATATATATATATAGGTCAGACTTCGGTTTGAGCCAGCTACATATTTAAGAAACTACTGAAAGTGCGTAAAAAAGGATTGTATTTTTAGAATCCTTGTCGAATTTCAGTTAGGAAAAGTGTAAAGTATTTGCAAATAAATAATAATAAAAAAAAAAACCTGATTGTGTACGATAAGCGATGAACTTACAAACCTAATTCGACTTTATGTAACCTAAACGACCGAAGATGGCCAACGTATACAAGCCTAACTGATTTATTACACCATATATACATATTTAACATCTTTTAC
>SEYY01018283.1:10000-13346 GCA_009176605.1 Armadillidium nasatum
TTAAGAATCATAGCATATAATTTAAAAACTTGAAACGTAAGAGAGTACGGCAACTTCTTTAATATTATTACAGTTAGCCTTCAAAAGTTTTCTTTAATTTACAAAACAAATTTTCAAATTCAAGTTTTGGACATACAAAAAATTATATATATTATATACATATATATACTTTGATTGAAAAGTTTAAATTATTATCTCCTTAGTAATGTTTTGCGGCCCTGAAAAGGGCCTTTGTTTTTTTTGTGTATGTCTATTTTATTTTAAGCTCTCTCTCCACGAATTCTTCGGGCCAATTGGATGTCCTTTGGCATAATAGTCACTCTCTTGGCGTGAATGGCGCACAGGTTGGTGTCTTCGAAAAGACCTACGAGGTAGGCCTCGGAAGCTTCCTGAAGGGCCATTACAGCTGAAGACTGGAACCTAAGGTCAGTCTTAAAATCTTGGGCAATTTCTCGAACCAAACGTTGGAAAGGCAATTTGCGGATCAGCAATTCAGTACTCTTCTGGTAACGACGGATTTCACGAAGAGCCACGGTACCGGGACGGTACCTATGAGGCTTCTTCACTCCACCAGTCGCTGGTGCAGACTTGCGAGCAGCCTTCGTCGCCAACTGTTTGCGAGGAGCTTTTCCTCCGGTAGACTTTCTTGCAGTTTGCTTTGTACGAGCCATCTTATTCTTACTCAAACTAAATTTCAAATAAGCTTTCCGCGTACCGAGCAGCCATTTTATACTCCTCAGCTTAGCATAAGTACGACAAAATAATACAATTAATACTTTCATTTCCAAGTATTAACTATAAAGGACAAATTTACTCTTAAACATGTAAAACAAACTTTAAATACTAAAATAAAGGTAAAAGGGGAAAACTATATATATATATATATATATATATATATATATATATATATATATATATATATATATATATATATATATTATATATATATATATATATTTTATATATATTTATATTACTTAAAGGTAATCTATCTTTTTTATTCTTTCTTAATCCCTTGTTGAGCTTAAAATGTATTAATAACAATTATTTATTAATATAAATTAAAGAAATAATTATTAAAAAACACAATTATTAATTAATGGTTGAGATATTATAAATATAATTCTAGAGTTCAGATTTTGTTTTAAATTAGCCTTTGAAATCTCTATAAAAAGGTAAAATTAAACCAGACTAGTTCTTATTAAGTTAAAATTATATTGTATAATATTGTAAACTTATTTTAAATTAAATAAAGGAAATATGTAGCGGAAAACAAAATTTAATCGAATTTGTTCTTTTAATTAAAAACCTTTAAAAATATTTTTAAACTATATAAATAAATTAATTAATGACTCTTGAAATAATAATAATATAATAATAATAATAATAATAATAATAATAATATAATTAATGAAATTAGATTTTTTTTTCCAAAGGATTTGATTCGTACTTATGTCGTGGAAGTTCCTTTCATATTTTTACCTAAATATTGACATAAGTACGAGCTCTTTCTCTTAAATAGTTTTTTCATATTTCGATCCTTATATTTTATTTTGTGTTCGTTCTTCTACAATACAAAGCGCAAAATGTCTGGTCGTGGAAAGGGAGGTAAAGTGAAGGCCAAGTCAAAGACTCGCTCAAGTCGTGCTGGTCTCCAATTTCCCGTTGGACGTATTCATCGTCTGTTGAGAAAAGGAAACTATGCTGAGCGTGTCGGCGCTGGAGCCCCAGTATATCTTGCTGCTGTAATGGAGTATTTAGCTGCTGAAGTTCTCGAATTGGCTGGAAATGCAGCCAGAGATAACAAGAAAACTCGTATCATTCCACGTCATCTTCAACTTGCCATCAGAAACGATGAAGAATTAAACAAACTCCTTTCTGGTGTTACCATTGCGCTCAAGGAGGTGTTCTTCCTAATATCCAGGCAGTTCTCCTTCCCAAGAAGACCGAAAAGAAGTAAACTCAACTACCTTATTATAAAAGGCTCCATTTGGAGCCACATTTTATTAATAAAGAGATAATATCAACCAAATTTACTATTATAATTTCTTTTTTCAAAACAATTTTAGCACTTTAAGTGTGCATGTAAATACTTTCATATAAGCCCTATTTCACAATCTTATTTCAAAACTTATTACCTACGCCAGAATACAGACTCTTCCTAAGGAAGGGATCTCCAATCAACTTTTTTTTTATCAATGTATTTTCTTTACAACTACTTTATATTTTAAAATACAAAACCATAATTTTCTCACCAATAAATAATTAAATTTTCTCTAGTTTCGTACATAAAAAACCTACACTTTCAATCTCTCTCTCTCTCTCTCTCTCTCTCTCTCTCTCTCTCTCTCTCTCTCTCTCTCTATATATATATATATATATATATATATATATATATATATATATATATATATATATATATATATATATATATATATATATATATATATATATATATATATATATATATATTATATGCTTATGCATACCAACACAAGATTTTTTACTTTTCTTATTTATTTAGAAATAAGACGGCGCATTCTTTCTCCCAATCTTCATATTTCATAGTTCAAATTAAAATTATATATATATATATATATATATATATATATATTATATATATATATATATATATATATATATATATATATATATATATATATATATATATATATATATATATATATATAAAGAGAGAAAGAAAGATGAAGTATGGGAAAAGCATTGAAAAGTTCTTGAAATACAGACCCCAGAACAGTAATTTCATTTTCCCGGCATACTTCCACTTTCCCAGAGTGGGAAGTTAGTTCATTATTTTTTATTCTTTAATAAAATTAAGCTTTAAAATAAAATTCGTAACATCGGATTAAAAAATTTCAAAAAAATATAAGTACGCTATATTAATTACTATTATTATGGTCTCCCATTGAAAAAAAAATTTTAAATTACAGAAAATGAACAGAAAACGAATTTTGCAATCGAATTTTTGGACTTAAAAAAAAAAAAAAAAAAAAAAAAAAAAAAAAAAAAAAAAAAAAAAAAAAAAAAAAAAAAAATTAATTTGTTTGAAAGCATTATATATATATATATATATATATATATATATATATATATATATATATATATATATATATATATATATATATATATATGTCCCGAGACACAATCTAATCCACAAACTCCAACATTCCAACAAACATCAAGAAATGGTTAGCCAACTTACTATCTATCAGGAAGAACCGCCCAAATACAACAAAACGGCCAAAAATCTCGACCATAAACATAAGAAACGGAGTACCCAAAAGGAGCCATTCTATCCCCTACACTATTTAACCTATACACAGCA
>SEYY01018284.1:0-7500 GCA_009176605.1 Armadillidium nasatum
TGTTTACATCAATTAAAAGAAGTTTCACTGTATGATGTTTGTTAGGTAAGATAATTAGGTGTTTTACATCATATGATGTTTTAGCTAAATCGAGTCTTTCTCCGACTCGTAAAATACAATGAACATCCAAAATTGGATTAAGCTTTATAAGTTTATTGCTCTTTGCAATCACATCATTAGATTGCATTTGTTCAATTGTGCATGGTAAATAAAAATTCTGAATATATTTCCATATGGAAAGTTCTGAATGATTTTTCTGGGACCAATCCCTTCTATACAAATTTAGTTTTATTTGTATGAACCAAGTTGCATTTAATATAGTTTTGTACCAACTTGAAGAAAATTCCAAGAGAGTATCTATTGGTGTTTTTCTTTTTTGTAAATGTAGAAATAATTATTTTAAGTTTAGTTATTTCAGGGTCATCCTCCCGAATTTCACCAGAAATTTGCTGATATGGCCATAAAAATTCATGTCCAGAAAACCCTTAAAATGACTCCACACCTCTGGAGGCTATGCCTTCTGGATTAAATTCTGATTGAACATAATGCCAATCTCTTATTTTTGTGTGTTGTCTTATATATGCAACTCTATTTGATAAAATCTTGAAATCGGGCGTGTTCATTTATTATATTTGATTATTGTAGTACTGTCCGTTCAAAAATATATTTTATGGAAAATAAAATTTGCTTCAGTTTTTAAGATTTGGCACAAATACTTTCCTAATCTGACCCCATTTAACTCTATTCGTGAGACTGTTGTTACTGCTGTACGTTTCAAAGGTACCAGACGAGTTTTGGCCATTATTATGGAGCAAGATATTTGTTCTGTAAAATATTTATTTCTTAATTACGCTACAGCTGTGAAAGCCTTCTGGCTTCTACCAGAAAATATGTGCAACTTTATAACGTGAGTGTCAAACTTGGGTTGAAGAATCTTGGAATTTGGTACTCTTCAAGAGTGTGAACGTTCTTAAGCCATGATTTCCATTTTCTCTTAGATCATGTGGTAGTTCATCCATATTTTCTGAATAGGTGCATTGAAATATCACTTTTGATATTAAAATGGGAGGTGCCATCAGTCCAAATGGATCATATATTGAAAATATAGTTGATAAAACTCTACCCTTAGTATACCCTTTTTCTGGTATATTTACTTTATAATCACGTTTATCGTCTTGCACTTTCCATGCAGTTCCAAGAGCTCGTTCATATGGAAGATCATCAAAGTCAATATTTAAGTTCTTTAATTTTTTCGATAATTTTTTGGCTTCAATACCTTTTAATACTTCTTTTGAGTTGCCTGCAAATTCTGTATGACTGAAACCAACTCTTCCTACCAACTTCGTGAATTCTCTGGCAAGAACTAATTCATAAAGAGAAGAGTCAGCAGATTTAATCCAGTCATCAACGTAAAAATCCTTCTCAGTACTTTTCTTTGCTGCTTCGTTGAAATTTTCAGTATCCTCTATTCTTGCTGAATGACGAAGAACATAATTTACTAAAGAAGGGGAACTGACTGCTCCGAAAATAAGAAAGGTATCCCTATATTCTTTGAGCTCTTATTTAAATCCTCATTAGGGTACCACAAAAAAATTGAGAAAATCATTATGCTGATTTGGAGCCTTTATTGAGTAGATCCTTTTTTCTATATCTGGCATTAGTCCTATTTTTATCTCACGAAAACATTATAATATACCAAGAATATTATTTGTTAAATTGGGACCCTGCAGAAGCTTATCATTCAAAGTCAATTTCATCTTCTGAACCTTTTCGGCATATTTTTTCTGCAACTTAAGATCCATCAATTGCTTATAGGCTAAGTAATATTCCCTATAACTTTCTAAGTTTCCTTTTAGATTGCATCAATCGTCGCATCACTTGTTCCTTGTTATTGGAAAATACATAAGTATTGTCTTTAATTAAATGGCCAAAAATAAATCATGTAGCTAATCTGAATAGCTAGACTAAAAGTAAAATTGAATTTCTATTTTTATAAAGTCAGTTCTAATTGATTTATAGCGAAAAGTTCACAAAACGCCTCCATACTGAAAAGTTCACTAAAAGATTTCATAGCAATAAAGGTATCAATTTGATTTTATATCCCAAAGTTATCCTCAAACTTTCATACTTAAAAGTTCGCTATAAGCTTTCATAATTTAGAGTCTAATTTATTTGAGATTGCACAGTTAAAAGCAAAAGCATACAAAGCATTTCGAAAAATCTAAATAACTTGACAATTTAATTCCTTCTAAATACATTTTCATTTGATAGATAAATCATTGATGCTCCTGCAGTCGAGGGAGCAAGAACTAAACTTCTCTAATAGCAACACAAGTCTACTCTACTAGTTTCCTACTGAGAAACTAAAATGTTTCTCAAAAAGAAGCAATCACTTTGACTCAACGTAAGTTTATTTCATAGAGTTGTTCTTATTCCTTTTTAAAACTAAAATCTGTTCTTTGTATTACATTTACAGAGATGCTCTTTTAAAGATCTGAGTTAATATTTTCTGCAAATTTTGGAGAGATTATCCTTAACTAAGTCGCTAATTTAAAAATTAATCTCCTATAAATTCTTAAATAAATCTTTAAAATTAACTAATATAATAAAATAATATATAATATATAATATATTATATATATATATATATATATATATATATATATATATATTATATATATATATATCTACCAAGACAGTGGTGCACTCCCAACCGTATCCCTGATCGCCTTGGTGAAAACCCAACATACTTGATCTTTTCCTAACTTTTTATCCTTCCCCTTATTATGTCAATTTCTTTCCTCCTCTGGGTTCATCCGATCACCTTCTTACCTATGTATCTGATTCTTATCTCTCTTCTTCTAGACCTCGTCTCTTGTTCCTAAGTGAAACCCAGGTGTCTGAGTGCTCAGACAACAAACAATACTCTGCTTCCTCCTATTGTCTCTATACTCAATTTTTTTTAAGGCGGATGTTGTGCATATGTGCGCGACGACGTTGTCTGTTCTCTTGTCTCTATTTTGGAATCTTCTGAATTCTCTACTTTATGGCTTAAATTTTCCTGCAAATCTATTACTAATTCATTTGTTCTGTCTATTTATCTTCTAATTCTACCGACAATAAAAAATTCGTAACTCCAAAATAGAATACATTCTTTCTTCTTCCCCTTTCTCTGAAATCCTCATTTTAGGTGATTTCAATGTTCACCACCATCGATAGCTTTCATCTACCTCTCATAATTCAGCTGGTGAACTCGCCTACCACTTTTCCATTCAGAACAACCTTGAGCAGTTGGTTCAGCTCCCTACCCGTATCTCTAACCGCCTTGGTGATGAATTGAACATACTACATCTTTTTCCTAACTTCATATTCTTCCCCTTATTATGTTAAACTCTTTCCTCCTCTGGATTCATCCAATTACCTTTTTATCTCTGTATCTTGTTCTGTCTCTTCAAGTTTTCCGCAAGAACGGCCCTCGCCTTTGGCGAGGAGACGTTTCTGGCATTTCGGTTCCTCTAACTGGTCTGACTTGCGGTCTTACTTATCTGATTTTACATGGAATTATTACTGTTTTTCGTGGGAGGGGTCCCTCGGAATGTGCAGAGCGCATAACCAAGGTGATTCTCTCTAGCATGGAGGCGTACATATTTTTCACTTTTAATAAGCCTACTAAGCGCTGCTTCTTCTCGGGATATCCGCCATATTGTCATTGCCTTTAGAGATTACCTTCGTATTCAAACTCATGCAACTTATATTTCAACCAAGAATCGTGAAAAATCTTTTTTTCGCAACACTAAAAACTAATTTCTCTGTAGAAAAAGCAATAATCTTTCCGATTCTTTTTCTTCTTCACCCCCTTTCTGTCATTTTTCAAAAATATCAATTCTAACTTTGCTTCTTCCTATTTTCTTCCTTTAGTATCTTCTAAAGGTACAACTACTGTTCTTCCTTCCTCTAAAGCTGAACTCTTTGCTCAAACTTTTGTCTCTAATTCAACCTTAGACGATTTGGAGCTGTTCCTACTCCTTCAACCCCCTCCAACTCATTTATGCCTAAAATTGTAATTTCTTCTTCTTCATTTCTGCTCTCTCTGAGCTTAACGCTAAGAAGGCGTAGGGTCCTGATGGTATTCCTCCTGCGGTTCTCAAAACTTGTGTTTCCGAGCTTGTACCCTACCTTGGTAAACTATTTCGTCTCTGTCTTTCTACTTTAACCTTCCCTTCTTGTTGGAAACATGCGCTCATTCTGCTTGTGTCGAAGAAGTGAAACCCCTCTCAACCCTCTAACTATAATCCTATTTGTAACCACCTCAATTATTCTAATATTATATCTGATCGCCAGTATATTTTACGTAAATAACGCTCTACTAGTTATCCTCTTTCCCTTTTTCCTGACACTCTTTCCTCAGGGAATCTTCCGATGTATCGCTAGACATATGAAACCCTTCGATAGAGTCTGGCCCAAAGCTTCAATTTCAAAACATCACTCCTTCGGAATCTATTCTACTCTCTAATTTTTCTGGTCGTTTCATAGCAGCTGCTGAAGAAGGCACCGTTATTCCATTATATCTATAAATAGTGGTGTTCCTCAAGGATCTGTCCTATCTCCAACTTTGTTTTTACTTTTCATTAATAACTTTCTCTCTATTATCCACTATGTTGATGACTCCACCATTCATTTCTTCTTTCACTTTGAAAGACGCCCCTCCCAACAAAAGTTAATTGTCGCATAAAATGTGGTCTTGCAACAACTAACATTTCATCTTTCGCATATATCAAACTGGGGAAGAGAAAACATCGTTGTTTTCAGTGCGTTAAAAACTCAATTCATCTTTCTTTTTACTCGGCATAACCATATACACAAAAATGACATCTTTTTCGAAAACACTAGACTGAAACCTTCATCTGTCTTCGACATTCACGGTGTTTCTTTTTCTCATGATCTTTCTTGGAAAAATCATTACTTCACTTTCTAAACAAGCTTATAAGGGGATGGGTGTACTGAGGATCTTTCGTGATTTTTTACGCCAACATCTGGGGTGGTTCAGCACATACAGTTATTCTCGAGAAGGTAGCGTCTAGGGCTTTTCATCGTATAGAAAGTTTTGTTCTTACTAACTCTCTCCAATCTCTTTCTACCCTTCAAATTGTTACATCACTCTATACTATCGCTATTACTACGTACACTTTTCTTCTGAAATCTCACGTCGCATACCTCCTCCATTAAAAAGGACTCGTGCGACACGACTTTCTACACAGTCTCATCCATTCTCTGTCCAACTCTCCGACCCCTTACTTAACCGCTATGCTCAAACTTGCATATACTCTATTGGTATAGTCGGTAACACACTCCCTTTATCTATTTTCCCAATTTCCTTTTGCTTTAACACTTAAACGCCGTGTTTCGAGTCATGTCGGCCATTGTTGACCAAATTTCCGACTTTTTCCCCAACTCTGGTGAAAATCGGCAGATCTCTGGCCTTTGACCACCAGAAGGGATATAAAAAAGATTTATATATATATATATATATTATATAATATATATATTATATATATATATATATATATATATATATATTATATATATATATATATATAGAGAAAATCAACAAGTTTTTGATGAAAATCGAAGAATATACATCAAATTGTAATTATTTGAGACAGATTCTTATTGGTTTTAAAAATGATTGAAAGCTTTTCTCTGTATTAATCTTTCTATTATTCAATAAAGAAGAAAGAAAAGAGATTTGTCGCTGAGAAATTTCTTCATTTTAAAATAGATTACCTAATTGATGATATAAGTGTTAGAATGATTAAAAAAATAAATCCGTTGACTATATTTTTATGTAGATACTAATAATATATATATATAAATATATATATATATATATATATATATTATATATATATATATATATATATATATATATATATATATATATATATATATATATATATATATATATATATATATATAATATATTATATTATATTATATATATATATATAATATTATATATATATATATAATATATATATATATATATATATATATATATATATTATATATATATATATATATATATATTATATATATATATATTATATATATATATAATATATATATATATGCTCCTCATCCACTCCTTTTCACATCATTACTTGGGAGTTGGTGACCTCCGTTGATGAGGCTGGTGCCATCAAAACCTTGTTGACGACTTGCGATGGTACACTGTCTTCTTTTTTCATTAATTTCTGCAACATTCGAGATCTTTTGTCTAATCTTCTCTTTGTCGAACAACACCTCTCTTCTTCTAGATCTCTTCTCTTATTCTTAACCGAAACTCAGGTGTCTGAGTGCTCTGAGAGCAAGCCGTACTCTCTTTCCTCCTACTGTCTCTATTCTCAATTTTCAGCCAAAGGCGGATGTTGCATATGTGCTCAAAGATTTATAATCTGTTCTCAACGATTTGGAGTCTTCTGAATTTTCACTTTATGGCTTAAACTTTCATGTAACTCTAAAACTAAATTTATCTGTTCTTTCTACTTATCTCCTAACTCTACAGACTATCCAAAATTCTTCGACTATCATAACTCCAAAATGGAAAACATTCTTTCTTCTTCTCCTTTCTCCGAAATCATCATATTAGATGATTTCAATGTTCACCACCGCCAATGGCTTTCATCTAGTTCTCACGATCCAGCTGGTGAACTCGCCTTCCGATTTTCTATCCAGAATAACCTTAAGCAGTTGGTGATTCTCCCTACCCGGATCTCCGATCACCTTGGTTATGAACCCAACATAATAGATCTTTTCCTAACTTCTTATCCTTCTTCTTATACTGTTAAACTCTTTCATCCTCTGGGTTCATCCAATCACCTTCTTATCTCCTTATCTTGTTCCGTCTCTTCAAGTCTTCCGCAAGAATGGCCCCAGCCTTCGGTGAGGAGACGTTTGTGGCACTTCGGTGGTGCTATCTGGTCAGACTTCCTTTTGAACTTCTCTGATTTCCCATGGAATGATAATTGCTTTCGTGGGAGGGATCCCTCGGAGTGTGCAGAGCGCATAACCGAGGTTATTCTCTTTGACATTTAGGCGTACATTCCATATTCTTTCCCTTCTACTAAACCTAACAAACCTTGATTTAACTCTACTTGTTCTCGCGCTATCCCGCCATGGAGATGCTGCCTTCAGAGATTACGTCGTCTTCAAACTTCTGAAACTCATTCAATTTATGTTTCATCCTGGAATCGTTCAAAATCTATTCTTCGAGATACCAAAAACTCTTTTCTCCGTCGCAAATGCAATAATCTTTCTGGTTCCTCTTCCTCTCGCTCTTTCTGGCATTTTGCAAAAAATGTCAACTCTACCTTTGCTTCTTCCTCTTTCCCTCCTCTAGTTTCTTCTGATGGCACAACTGCCTTTTTACCTTTTACTAAAGCTGAACTTTTGGTTATACTTTTGCCTTTAACTCTACCTTAGACGATTCCGGAGCTTTTC
>SEYY01018284.1:12500-34650 GCA_009176605.1 Armadillidium nasatum
GCAACCAATCAAAATCAAGCAACGATAATATGGTTGGGTTTTTATCTAAAATATTTTTATCTAAAATAAAACAGTTACGACTAAATTAGCAATTATAAGACAGAGAAAAGTTTCCCTCACGCCAGGATTCGAACCCATTGACAACATTGGCACAGAGACAATGAAAGAGTAGGGGTTTTAGGCACCATCCTATGGATTATAATAAATAGCGAGTTGCTACCGTGATTTTATTCTTGAGAAGCTGCGCTGGTCGGTTTTAGAGCCTTCTGTCCATTGTCTAACTTTAACACTGTTGTCATTTGACTAGAATCTTGCCTTATTATTGCTAATTTTGTCTCATAAATTGTTTTATTCATGCTGTCATTGCTGGACTGTGGTTAGTTGCTCCTATAACCTTGGGAAACACCAACAGAATGCCCTGTCCCAGTAAGGATTCCAAGCACCTTTATATATATATATATATATATATATATATATATATATATATATATATATATATATATATATATATATATATATATATATATATATATATATATATATATATATATATATATATATATATATATATATATATATATATATATATATATATATATATATATATATATATATATATATATATATATATATATATATATATATATATATATATATATATATATATATATATATATATATATATATATATATATATATATATATATATATATATATATATATATATATATATATATATATATATTATATATATAGATTATATACTATCTGAGTCCATTTATTTGGTAAGAATCACAGACAAACCTCAGACCTTTTAAGCTTATGAGTAAGGAAACAAGCCACGTATCATAAAAATGTTTATTATTGCGAGTACTTATGCTATATAATAAATGCATGATGTACAGTCGTGAACAGAAGTTCGTTCCTATTAAGCTGGAAATAAATATTTATATAAAATGGAGATCATTTCATAAAAGCTCTATTTTGAATAAAACGAGAATAAAAACATTGAGAGGGGCTTAATTGAACTGTGATTGGCTGAATCTGAGATGATCTCCATTTTATATAAATATTTATTTCCAGCTTAATAGGAACGAACTTCTGTTCACGACTGTACAATACAATAACCAAAACCTTGATGCTAAGCAGTACACACAGGTATCGTTAAAATAAGTATATTAAACGATAAAAATGTACAAAAGTTTCCCAAGTTTGAGTGTGGCTAGGCAGAAAGCAGCAGAAAACGGAATGACTAAAGAGGTTCAAACTGGGCGGTTATCTGTTTTCCCGTGCTCATAGATGGCGTGGCTAGCGCCATGAACAAAATTGCATAAATAAATAAATAATTAAATAAGTTTCGATTCCCCCATATATATATATATATATATATATATATATATATATATATATATATATATATATATATATATATATATATATATATATATATATATATATATATATATATATATATATATATATATATATATATATAACCTCTGATTTTTCACTTATTTCAAATTAGGGCAGAGAAAACATGGTTGTTTTCAGTACCTCAAAAACTCAATCCCTTCTTCTCTCCACTCGACACAATCTTCCACACAACTATGATATCTTCTTCGATAACACAATTCAAGCCTTCATCTGTTCTTAATATTCTTGGTGTTTCTTTTTCTCGTGATCTTTCTTGGAAAGATCACATTACTTCTCTTTCTAAACAAGCTTCTTAGAGGTTGGGTGTTCTGAGGCGCCTTTAGAGTTACTTCACGCCACCCCAGTTGCTTGCTCTGTATAAGGGTGTTGTTCGCCCCTGTATGGAGTATGCTTCGCACATCTTGGTTGGTTACACACACACGGCTCTCCTAGAGAAAGTGGAGTCTAGAGCATTTCGTCTCATCAACTCTCCTGCTCTTACTAACTCTCTTCAATCTCTTTCTGCCCGTCGAATTGTTGCGTCACGCTCTCTTTACTATCGCTATTACAACAGACACTGCTCTTCTGAACTCTCTCGTCGCATAACTCCTCCATTGAGAAGAGCTCGTGCGACAGGCCTTTCTACACAGTCTCATCCTTTCTATGTCCAATTCTCCGACCCCAGACTTAACCGCTATTCTCAATCTTACATATACTCTACTGGTAAAGTCTGGAACACACTCCCTTCATCTGTTTTCCCAACTTCCTTTGACTTGCATACTTTCAAACGCCGTGTATCTGGGCACGTCGGCCTCCATCGACCATGATATAGATCATTTCCCAACTCTGGTGGAATCTGGTAGGCCTCTGGCCTTTGCCCACCGGAAGAGATATAATATATCTATATATATATATATATATATATATATAATATATATATAATATATATATATATATATATATATATATATATATATATATATATATATATATATATATATATATATATATATATATATATAATCTAAAGTCTGTCGAAAGAAAAGGAGGAAAAATGAAAGTTAGCATTTTCATTTCTTCACTTAAAATTTTTGTGTTAATTTCTTTTCTTCTTATGTTTTATAGGTTATTGGAATAATGTTTCGACAAAATGTGAACGTAACTAATAGAAGTATTTGGTACTTATTATATCTGATTGTGTGGATAATTGGATCTTTCGTTATTATGAGCGCTTACTCTGGGAATCTTATTTCCTCCATGACGTTTCCTCGTTTCCAGAAGCGAATAGAAACTGTGAAAGAACTTGTTGCATCTAATTTAAGGTGAAATAAAATTTATCTTAAATAAGTAGATAAACATAATAATATTAAAATTCTAAAATCTCTTTTTATATTTTAGGGTTGGAGTGATATATTACGGGTATCCAATGAAAGAAATGTTTTTAACATCTCCAAAAGAAGAATATAGAATGATTGGAAAAAAGCTTGACTATTATTCCTATGCCGATTTTTATTCAGCAAGAGTTATAGAGTTAATTAAAAGCAATCATCACGTCTACTGCGATACATATTCTTACCTATTTCATGTTCAGAATGTTTTCAATATTTCAGAAGAAACTTACGTGCTTAAAGAGAAGGTATGGAAAAATATTAAATTTATTATTAATTATTTAAATAAATCAATGAAAAATTAAATAACATTTTCATAGTGGAATGAAATATATGAATAACTTTACCTCTTATTACCTATTACGTCGAAGTAATGTAAAAAATGATGTACAACTGACTTGCGTTATTAAATCCAAAATCAACACTCTTTCTCAACCCTACACTTAATTAATCTCAATTTAGTTCTCTTTTATAACATTGTACTTTGGACACCTATTTTCTGATCTATATTCCTTCTTTTACAAAGCTATCCCTTTCCATTATTCAAAATACCAATTATCTTCAGTGTTATATTCACTCAAATACCCTTTCATAATTCAAATATTCATGATTCTATCTCTTATTTTTACATACAAAGTGACCTAAAGCATGCAAGGGAAAACGTATTAGGGTATGTATAATCTCATTTTATTCACTTTTACAAGTTTTTTTTTTTTTTAAATTAACAGCATCATTCCAGGGATAAGAAAAGTTCTTTGAATGGATATATAAATAAGAATGACAGAAACTCAAATCAATACATGCCTCTCAGATGAAGGTTGAATTCAAATTAGTCTAGATTAAATTTAACAATGAAAAAATAAAAAGTCCAATCACAACTCTATTCACTCTCTTGAATATCTCTATCACCATTTAATTAGGAAGAAATTAACTCACAATTATAACTTTCCATCGATATTATTCATTTAAACACTTTTAGCTTTAACTCCGGTTTTCATTAACAGAATTTTCAGAATTTTAGCTATTTCCCTTCTATATAGCCTTAAAATAAGATATTTGTCTCCTAGATTTCGTCGGGTTATAGCATTATCTAAACAGAAGAATTTTCACATCATTCCTAAAATCCAACAATCACAGACACTACTTAGTTTTTTAATAATTTCAAACTCACTATCCTTGAAATCACTAATGATTGAAGTGTACGGCACGAACCTCTACGTATGATTCACACCTGTTTTAAATAATGGTGTCAATATATTTTCACTTTTGATCTCTCTTTCCTTACACTCAACAATTTTCCAAAAATATTTTTGACTCAAAAGTAAATACCGTATCATATGTTCAAAATTATATTCTCCATATCTTTATCATCGCCCTAAGGAGTTAATTAACAAATCGTTTCCACCTCCATTGCTCTACGGAGCAAACATGATAATATTTTAAATCTGATGTACAGACATTACCTTTTAGAGACACATTTTTACCAATGTGAAATTTTGAAAAAAGTACCAGCTATGATGTCATTTTACCTGCATAACAATACAATTTTGTGAACAACTCAAGTAAACAATCTATTCGCCTGATAAATTTCACTTTTTACTTTCCATATTTGGAATTTCCCAAAACAAATCATTCTTTTAAATCTCTCTCTCGCACTCTCTGTCACTATCTATCTATCTATCTATCTATCTATCTATCTATCTATCTATCTATCTATCTATCTATCTATCTATCTATCTATCTATCTATCTATCTGTGTGTTTTGCTCTCAGGATGTGCAGATTTATATTTCGAATATTTCAATATTATATGAATTATGTTTAATAGTTTTTTTTTAATTTATTGTTTATTAAATTTGAATATAAATGATTGCTACCAATTACATGTAGCTAAAAATCCTAAATTTGTTTATTGGAACAAATTATCGATAAAGGATATTAATGAATATAAATGTAATTTAGACTTTTTATGCAACTCGAGTTGCTTTTAGAAACCATAAACCATAGTTTTATGTTTTGTAATAATTATAACTATAAAAATGTTAATCATTTGGCAGGATTAGATAATTTTCATGATTTTTTATGTGACATACTTCTTATGGCTAACAAAAAGTTTACAAGAAGGTTTAAAAAATTATAGAAATGTATTCCAGATTGGAATAATTCAATAAAATCGTTTTTAGAAGAGACTAGAGAAAAATTAATTACTTGGAAGTTAAGTGGAAGAGAAAAAGAGGGAATTAGAACAAATGAGATGAGGAGAACAAGAGCTAAATTTAAATATGAATTAATAAAAAAGAGTTAAGCTAATGAAAATTAACTTCGGGATAAATTATTTGAGTTTGAAAAATATAAACATTAAGGGCTTCTGACACCAAATTGGTAAAAAGAACAAAAACTTAATTTATGTAATAATTATCAAAGATGAAACAGATGAAAAGAAAATAGCTGAGAAATTCGACGAAAAATCTGAAAATTTGCTAAATGATAGAATGTGTCAGTCAGGTGAGAATGCATGGATGAAAGAGATAAATTGGATAGAGGTATATATCTTGTTCAGTACAAGAGAAATTAAGGAGATTTTCTGAATTTGAAACCATCATTGGGGTCAGATAATGTTCACTTGTTTCATATTGATGATGAATGGCACAATTACAAAAATTATAAAGGATCAATTTGGAAACTTGAATGATATTGATAATTACAGACCTGTTACGATGTCTTTCAATATTTTTGAAGATGCTCGAATATGATATTTTAAAAAGGATACAGTACTATGTGATCATTAATGACATACTGCATGGTTTTTGACCAAAGTACTCTATAACAACTGCTACTGTTGCGTTGAAAAAACAACTGCAAAATATATAAATAAAGGTTCAAGGGTATATGCAGTTTTTAGGATTTGACCAAGGAGTTTGATAAAGTGAATCATAACATATTTTTAAAAGTTGAATGATGTTAAGGTTCCCATTTTTAATTTTAATTAAAATTGTAGTTAAGATGTATGAAAATCAAACAGGTTGTATAAATATAGGAGTAGTTTTACGGAATTTTGGCAGATCAGAAATGGAGTGTGAAAAGAAAGTATATTTTCTCCTCTCCTCTTCTCTTTCTTTTATATATTAAAGAATTATTGATACAATTTCGGATTGCATCGAGGGAATAAAAATTGGCTTCTATGTTTCAAATATAATTATGTTTACGGATAACCTGGTTCTTCTGTCACCGTCAATAGCGGAAATGCAAATATTGGTGAATAAAGCGGAATAATAATATAATAATAATAATAATAATAATAATAATAATAATAATAATAATAATAATAATAATAATTTGAAGAGTAACTATGATAAAAGAGTAGCGATGAATTTTTGCAAAAAGGATTTTTATACTAATGAGAATGAATTTAAATATTTATTGCCTGGATCCTCATAAAAATTGTAAATAAAAGTAAAAATTTATTCCTTATTATAAATAAATATCTAGAAGAGAAATAAGATATTCAGAGAGCAAGTGATAATTTTTTTAATGAAGTTAATTTAATTTTAAGGAGATTCTTTTCCTTAAATTTGATGTTTTGTTGTATCTGATTACATCTTATTGTCCATCTTTTTGAAGTGCAGATTTGTGGAGAAATTTGAAAAACAGCAGTCAAATTTTAGATCAATTTGCTATAGGTTATCATAAAGCTTTTAAAAAGTATGTAATGTATCAATGAGAACGAATAATTAGGAAATATTTAGCCAGTTAGGTGTTTTAATATTTAGACATTATATTAATTACCTTAAAATATGTACAACTTTCAGGTTATTTTTTAGACCTTGTACATTTATTGGAAAAAATGAATCAGAATGTGATCTAGTTAGAGATATTGAAATATATATATATATATATATATATATATATATATATATATATATATATATATATATATATATATATATATATATATATATATATATATATATATATATATATATATATATATATATATATATATATATATATATATATATATATATATATATATATATATATATATATATATATATATATATATATATATATATATATATATATATATATATATATATATATATATATATATATATATATATATATATATATTATTATTATTTATTATATTATATATTATTATATATATTACAATATTATATATAGAGGCTTAATGTCACTATATTAAAATAAATAACGTTCTTTTATGGAAAATTAAGTTTAAATGAGGAATGAGGAAAGAGAATGTGATTATAACGTAAACATACGCCAAGTTACCAAAGTAAATTAAGTTTTAAAAAGTTAGTTGGGCAGTCGCCAAAGCCTCGTAGAGATATTCTCTCTCGTAGCCTAGTCCAACGCCTATTAAATTATCTATTAATTGTTTGTACAATATAATATAGCAAGCTATCAGAATTATTTGTTTAAATAAAAACCATGAAATAATATCTTTGCTACTTTGATTGTTTGCGACAGTTACCTGTTCGAAACTTGCAACTTAATAAAGATTACAAAGTTTTTGAGTGTTTGGATTATTATAATATATATATATATATATATATATATATATATATATATATTATATATATATATATATATTATATATATATATATATATATATATATATATATATATATATATATATATATATATATATATATATATAATATATATATATATATATATATATATATATATATATATATATATAAATAATTAGAGATATTATATATAGATTATTATTAAAGATCATTTATTATATTAGATATAGATCAGAGGTCAGCTGCTCCAAGGCAACCCTCCTTGCGTTTAGTAATTGTTGTTGAGAGGGGCACCTTTCAAATTGAAAAGAGTAATGAAGGGTGGAGTCATCAGCATAGGAGTGGATTGGAGATGAAGTAACAGAGAGAAGGTCATTAATGAAAAGTAGAAAAAGTGTTGGGGATAGGATAGATCCTTGAGGAACACCACTATAATAGATTTAAAGGAAGAACGGTGGCCGTCTACAACTGCTCCTATAGAACGACCGGAAAGGAAATCAGAGAGAAGGTCACAGAGAGAAGGATAGATTCCGAAAGAGGGAAGTTTAGAAATCAAAGCTTTGTGCCAGACTCTATCCGAAAGCTTTCGATATGTCTAGCGCAACAGAAAAAGATTCACCGAAATGCCGAAGAGCGGAGGACCAAGAGTCACAGAGAAGGGAAAGGAGATCACCAGTGGAGAGTTTCTTACGAAAGCCATACTGGCGATCAGAGATAAGATTGTAGGAATTGAGATGTTTCCAAATCTTCCTGTTAAGGATAGATTCGAAAAACTTTAGAAAGAACGGAGGTTAAAGAAATGGGATGATAGTTAGAAGGGTTGAGAGGGGTCCCCCTTCTTCGGCACAGGCAGACTGAATGAGCACACGTTTCCAGCAAGAAGGGAAGGTTGAAGTAGAAAGACATAGACGAAAAAGTTTACCAAGGCAGGGTGCAAGCTCGGAAGTACAAGTTTTGAGAACCACAGGAGGCATACCGTCAGGACTGTACGCCTTCTTAGTGTTAAGCTCAGATAGAGCAGAAAGTGACGACTTTAGAAGAAATTATAATTTTAGGCATAAATCAATTGGAGGGGGTTGAAGGAGAAGGAACAGCTCCGGAATCGTCTAAGGTTGAATTGGAAGCAAAAGTTTGAGCAAAGAGTTCAGCTTTAGAAGGCGAAACGACAGTTGTACCTTCAGAAGATACTAGAGGAGGGAAAGAGGAAAAAGCAAAGTTAGAGTTGACAATTTTTTGCAAAATGCCAGAAAGGGCGTGAGGAAGTAGAACCAGAAAGATTGTTGCATTTTAAGCGGAGAAATGAGTTTTCAGTATTACGGAGAATAGATTTTGCACGATTCCGGGATGAAATATAAGTTGCATGAGTTTCAGGAGTTTGAAGACGACGGTAATCCCTGAAGGCAGCATCCCTGTGGCGGATAGCACGAGAACAAGCAGAGTTAAACCAAGGTTTGTTAGGTTTAGTAGAAGGGAAAGAATATGAAATGTACGCCTCCATGCCAGAGAGAATCACCTCGGTTATGCGCTCTGCACACTCAGAGGGACCCCTGCCACGGAAACAGTAATCATTCCATGGAAAATCAGAGAAGTACAACCGCAAGTCAGACCAGTTAGTGGCACCGAAATGCTAGAAACGTCTCCTCGCCGAAGGCGGGGGCCGTTCTTGATGAAGACTTGAAGAGACAGCACAAGATACAGAGTTAAGAAGGTGATCGGATGAACCCAGAGGAGGAAAGAGTTTAACAGTGTAAGGAGAAGGATAAGAAGTTAGGAAAAGATCAAGTATGTTGGGTTCATCACCATGGCGATCAGGGATACGGGTAGGAAGATGCACCAACTGCTTAAGGTTGTTCTGGATAGAAAATTGGAAGGCGAGTTCACCAGCTGGATCGTGAGAACTAGATGAAAGCCATTGGCGGTGGTGAACATTGAAATCACCTTAAAATGATGATTTCGGAGAAAGGAGAAAAAGAAAGAATGTGTTCTATTTTGGAATTAAGATAGTCGAAGAATTTTGGATAGTCTGTAGAGTTAGGAGATAAGTACACAGAGCAGATAAATTTAGTTTTAGAGTTGCAAGAAATTTAAAGCCATAAAGTAGAGAATTCAGAAGACTCCAAATTAGAGACACGAGAACAGACAACATGGTTGCTCACATATGCGCAACATCCGCCTTTGGCTGAAAATTGAGGATAGAGACAGTAGGAGGAAACAGAGTAGGGCTTGCTGTCAGAGCACTCAGACACCTGAGTTTCGGTTAAGAATAAGAGATGAGGTTTAGAAGAAGAGAGGTGGTGTTCGACAAAGTGGAAATTAGTAAAGAGACCACGAATGTTGCAGAAGTTAATGAAAAAGGGAGATCGTGCACTAGGGCAAGTCGGCGTAAAGGTCTTAGTGGCACCAACCCCATCATCGGAGGCCACCAACTCCCAAGTGATGATGGGGGAAGGAGTGGATGAGGGGCATTCTTTTGATGCCGCCCCTCGTAGCATCTCCGAGGCAGTTCTATGTTTCGCCATTTTTTTTTGTTATTTTAAAGGTAATGTAGGAGTAAGCGCTTTTAAATTTGTAGGAACGTGAGAAGGGAGTTGGGGGAAGAAGTGGGAGCATAGACACTATATATATATATATATATATATATATATATATATATATATATATATATATATATATATATATATATATATATATATATATATATATATATATATATATATATATATATATATATATATCTTTGCAGATTTTTGAAAAATTTACATCGTTTATTTTTAAAAAACATTCACCATTGACACATCCAATAAGTACAAAACTCAACAGATTAATTGAAACAGGAATATACTCGAAAATATATGAAAAACATTTCAGTAAGATGAACAAGGCTCGGAGAAGTAATAAACAGGTATAATTATTATTAGTTTGGTTATATATAAATTAATAATTAATTCATTAATTATTCAAAAATAATAATTTGGTGACAGAAGTTAATAGGTAAAAAATTTAAATGATATTTTGAAATATTACACAAAATGAAAAACTAATATGCGGAAACTTTTAGATATGGGACTCAAAAAATTTATAGCGTAACTTTAAACTAAGAAATTTAATACTGGTTTATTAATTTATTTATTTATTTTTTTATTTAATATTGCAAACATTTGACTACATTTCCTTAAAGTTATTTAATAACTTTGATTTCATGTATCAGAGAAGCTCTTAATTTCAAAATCAATTTACCAAATTTACATCAATTTTTTTTTCTGTTAAAAAGACTCAGTTTTAATGAGATGAAATTTCTTTTCAGGTTAATGACAGAAAAGAACTTCAAATTGCACACTTACAAACGGCATTTTATGCGCTATTTCTTGGCTATTTTATTTCAATAGTCATTTTCATTTTAGAAATAATTATAAATTTTTATAAGAAATAATGTATTCCAATTTAATCTACAACTGGAAAAATAATCTGTAAACAAAATAATACAGGAAAATATCAAAAATATGAAAAAGGAAAAGAGTCAAAACAAATGAAAATTCACTACAAAATTTTTTCAACCCTTTTCTCGATTTTAATTCTTACGATTGAAGATAATCGAGTAAAAAAAATAGTACTGAAAACTTTTAAACTACATACGATTATGCTTTTTGATTTTTTTCTTTAAGTTGAAAATTTTAGGAAAACAAATAAATGTAAAATATCAGCGTTTCTCAACCAGGGAATCGCACCCCCAGAAGTTGCTGGAAGTTGCAGTGGATCACAAAATATAAAACTTATATTGTTCACAAAAATAATTTCAACACTTTTCATAATCTTTGTTAAAGTTAAAGTGCAAACAAAAATTAAACATAATGAAATCTATTCTTTTTAAATTTTTCTTTTCAAATAAATAAAAAATTAACTTTAGCTAAGCTCTTTTGTTTTCGTCCAATGATTATCTGGTATACCTAAATTTATGATTCAGCCGTACGATAAATATCTCAATCTATAATTCTGAATTTGACCCACTGCAGACTTAGCATTTATTAATCAGCTATAGGATAAATATCCAAATATGCACCTTAGAATTCGACATCTCTCAAGCATTAGAAATAATTTGATGGTTGTGAGGTTTTAATCTTATGTTTTGGCTTTTTGGTGGTTGAGATTAAAAAAATTATTTATATATATATATATATATATAATATATATATAATATATATATATATATATATATATATATATATATATATATATATATATATATATATATATATATATATATATATGCACGTGTGTGTATGAGTATGTGTTGTTATAGCACTTGTAAAGAAAAATTTCAAATTTCTCGTTATGACAATTTGAAAGTTTTCATCTCCGTTAAATTTCAATTATATCCTGAATTCCTAATGATAACTCACTAAATATTAAAATTGAGCTGAAAATGCCGATTTCATTTTCTTTCTTTCTTTATAATATATATATATATATATATATATATATATATATATATATATATATTATATATATTTATATATATATAATATATATATATATTATATATATATATAATATTGCAGCGTCTTTTTAATTAAATATATTTTACGATACTTGTTTTATTTTAATGCTTTTTTATTAATGACGTATTGTCGAACAGAGTGATATTAAAATTCTTTTTTGTCACGTCACATTTATTTACCAGCCCAGTACAACAACAGTTCAAAATATTATATAGACTAAATGACAATAATTATACACAATGTTACCGTTTCAGGTCTTAATAAAAAATAATAAAGCCAAGATATGAGCTTGACCACTTCAAATATGTATTTTAAAAACATCCAAAACAACCAAATTCAATAAAAACTTTATACCAGCCCCGAAAATAAACCGTAATACCCTGAGCATGAAGGTTATTTTATCTACAGTTAATCTAATTTATAACAATTTAAAGATTAAATATCTAAATATTGTTTATTATTTAAATAAATTTTCACTCTTACTTAAGCTTCAGATTTTTTCCTTAACAAAATGAGTTTTAAAATTGGTCTCTTGAGAATTGCCATTGTTACTTTTATTTTCACGGTTCTAACGTCTCCAGGGTCATATTTATAAATTTTTACACCGCGGCCAATAGAACATTTGTCTCTCGGTAAATGCTGGTCCATCAACAATATTAGAACTCCTTCTGATAATGATCTTCTATTGACTGCCAATTTCTGTCTCTCCTGAAAAAAAGTAAGGTATTCTTTTCTCCGTTTTGTCCAGAAAAGATCTGCCAAGAACTGTATTTGTTTCTATCTTCGCCGGATGTAAAGATCATCTTTATCAAATAGTCCCAAATCTAATTCTCCCAAAAGAGAAAGGAACATGTGGTTTGGCGTAAAAGGTTCCAAATCATTAGGGTTATTGGATAAAGGGGTAATTGGACGACAATTTAATTTAGATTCAATTTCATATTGGAGAGGGTTAAGTTCATCATCATCTAAGTGCAAATGTTCATTCATGAGAGCATTAAGGAATTTTCTAATTGTACGAATTTGTCGTTTCCAAATTTCCCAGAAATGAGATGCAAATGGAGGATTAAATTTCCTTTCTATATTGTGTAGAATCATCCATTTTTCAACTTAATTTTTATTTCATTGTTCTATGACGGGTCTGAGTTCCTTTTCACCACCAACAAAATTAGTCCCGTTATCACTTCTAACAACAGCAGGAAAGCCTCTACGAGCCGAAAATCTTTTGAATGAGTTTATAAGAGGAAAAATATCGAGAGAAGCAAGTAATTCTAAGCGCAGTGCCTTACTCGCTAAGCAGATGAATTTAATATTATTGAGTTTGGCTTTTGTTCTTCCTCTTGTCACAATAAATGGTCTAAATGCGTAGATGCCTGTATGTGAAAATGCAGGGAGATCTGAGTCTAATATCTCAACAGGAAGATTTCCCATAGTTTGTTCAACAGGTCGGGCTTGCCTTTTGCGGTAAGAAACGCAATCATTTATTATTTTTTTACAAGTGCATTAACTCCTATAATCCAGTATTGTTTTCTTAACTATGGCTTTATAGTCTCTTTACTCATATGGCCTAATCTTGTTTACATCAATTAAAAGAAGTTTCACTGTATGATGTTTGTTAGGTAAGATAATTAGGTGTTTTACATCATATGATGTTTTAGCTAAATCGAGTCTTTCTCCGACTCGTAAAATACAATGAACATCCAAAATTGGATTAAGCTTTATAAGTTTATTGCTCTTTGCAATCACATCATTAGATTGCATTTGTTCAATTGTGCATGGTAAATAAAAATTCTGAATATATTTCCATATGGAAAGTTCTGAATGATTTTTCTGGGACCAATCCCTTCTATACAAATTTAGTTTTATTTGTATGAACCAAGTTGCATTTAATATAGTTTTGTACCAACTTGAAGAAAATTCCAAGAGAGTATCTATTGGTGTTTTTCTTTTTTGTAAATGTAGAAATAATTATTTTAAGTTTAGTTATTTCAGGGTCATCCTCCCG
Source organism: Armadillidium nasatum (assembly GCA_009176605.1). Lineage (NCBI taxonomy): Eukaryota > Metazoa > Arthropoda > Malacostraca > Isopoda > Armadillidiidae > Armadillidium > Armadillidium nasatum. The sequence continues at coordinate 26,359 of SEYY01018284.1, forward strand.
AATTTCACCAGAAATTTGCTGATATGGCCATAAAAATTCATGTCCAGAAAACCCTTAAAATGACTCCACACCTCTGGAGGCTATGCCTTCTGGATTAAATTCTGATTGAACATAATGCCAATCTCTTATTTTTGTGTGTTGTCTTATATATACAACTGCACAACTATATACCGTGATATAAATCTTTGAAATCGTCGTGTTTCATTATTATTATATTTGATTATTGTAGTACTGTCCGTTCAAAAATATATTTTATGGAAAATAAAATTTGCTTCAGTTTTTAAGATTTGGCACAAATACTTTCCTAATCTGACCCCATTTAACTCTATTCGTGAGACTGTTGTTACTGCTGTACGTTTCAAAGGTACCAGACGAGTTTTGGCCATTATTATGGAGCAAGATATTTGTTCTGTAAAATATTTATTTCTTAATTACGCTACAGCTGTGAAAGCCTTCTGGCTTCTACCAGAAAATATGCACAACTCTATATCGTGAGTGTCAAAGTTAATTTTGATGCATCTTGGAATTTGGCACTCTTCCAGAGTGTGAATGCTCTTAAGCCATGATTTCATTTTTCTCTTAGATCAGGTGGTAGTTCATCGTCCCAATACATATTTTCTGATCATGTGTGTTGAAATATCCCTTTTGTTAAAAAAATGGCTGGTGCCATCAGTCCAAATGGAAAATATATTTAAAATATAGTTGACAAAACTCCACGCTTAGTATTTCCTTTTTCTGGTATATTTACTCTATAATCAAGTTTATGGTCTTCCACGTTCCAAATTACAAGAGCTCGTTCATATGGGAGATCATCAAAGTCCAAATATAAGTCCTCTATTTTGTTCGATAATTTTTTGGCTTCAATCCCTTTTAATATTTTTGAGCTGCTTACAAATACTGTAAGATTGAAGCAAACTCTTGCTCTCAATTCCGTGATTTTTCTGGTAAGTACTAATGCATTATGAGAGGAGTTTACAGATTTAATCCAGTCATCAATGTAAAAATATTCTCAATACTTTTCTTTGCTGCTTCAGGGAAATTTTCAGTATTCCCTATTCTTGCTTAATGACGAAGAATATATTTTGCAATAGAAGGGGAACTGACTGCTCCCAAAATATGAACGGTAATATAATTGGAACTTGTTTTAGTGTCTCTTATTATCTGAGTGGTTTAAAATAATAAAGTATCTTAATTAATATTTTCTGATGCATTAATAAATTGTTGATTGTTGCAGTGAATTTTGATTATCTTGTAATTCTTATGTATAGGTAATCATAGTGGAAGCTGAATCTTGATCTAGGTCAGGTCACCTTAAGTAAAAAGTTCAATTCCAAACCTCTCACAGCTTCACACACACACACACACACACACACACACACACACACACACACATATATATTATATATATATATATATATATTATATATATATATATATATATATATATATATATATATATAATATTATAAATAGCTAAAAATAAAATCATGTACCTAGCCTAGAATCTATAAAAAAATAGCTAGTACTAAAAGTAAAATTGGAGGTTGCTATTTTTTTATAAAAGTTCTCAATTTGATTTCATAGCGAAAAGTTCACAAAACTCCTCCATACTGAAAAGTTCACTAAAAGATTTCATATCAAAAAGTTGTCAATACGCTTTCATATCGAAAAGTTATCTTTAATATTTATACTTAAAAGTTCGCTATAAGCGTTCACAATTTCGAAAGTCTAATTTATCTGCGATTGCTCAGTTTAAAGCATACAAAGTATTTCGAAATCTAACCTGACAATTTAATTCCTTCGAAATATATTTTCTTTCAATAGATGAAACGTTGTGCTACTGAAGTTGAGGGAATAGGAACTAAACTCCTCTAAGGGGAACATAAGTTGACTGTACTTGTTTCCTATTGAGAAACTAAAATATTTCTCAAAAGGAAGCATTCAGTTTAAATCTTCGTAAGTTTACATCACAGTGTTCTTGCTTGTGGAAGTTTTTCTTATTCCTGTTTAAAACTAAAATCTGTTGTTCTTTGTATTACATTTACAGAGATGCTCTTTTGAAGATTAGAGTTAATATTTTCTGCAAATTTTGGAGAGATTATCCTTAACTAAGTTCGGCTAATTTAAAATTAATCTCCAATAAATTCTGCAAATAAACCATCATTTTTAAAATTAACTCATTATCTTGATTCCTAAATTAATAATATATATATATATATATATATATATATATATATATATAATATATATATATATATATATATATATATATATTAATATATATAATATATATATATTAAACCAAGAGCTTGGTGGTCCCTAACGCTCCCTGATCGCCTTGGTGATAAACCCAACATACTTGATCTTTTCCTAACTTTTTCCCTTTATATGTCAATTTTTTCCTCCTCTGGGTTCATCCGATCACCTTCTTACCTATGTATCTGATCTTATCTCTCTTCTTCTAGACCTCGTCTCTGTTTCCAAGTGAAACCCAGGTGTCTGAGTGCTCAGACAACAAACAATACTCTGCTTCCTCCTATTGTCTCTATACTCAATTTTTTTTAAGGCGGATGTTGTGCATATTGCGCGACGACGTTGTCTGTTCTCTTGTCTCTAATTTTGGAATCTTCTGAATTCTCTACTTTATGGCTTAAATTTCTTGCAAATCTACTACTAAATTCATTTGTTCTGTCTATTTATCTTCTAATTCTACCGACAATAAAAATTTCGTATCTCCAAATAGAAGACATTCTTTCTTCTTCCCTTTCTCTGAAATCCTCATTTAGGTGATTTCAATGTTCACCACCTCGATAGCTTTCATCTACCTCATAATTCAGCTGTGTGAACTCGCCTACCAATTTTCCATTCAAACAACCTTGAGCAGTTGGTTCAGCTCCCTACCCGTATCTCTAAACCGCCTTGGTGATGAATTGAACATACTCATCTTTTTCCTAACTTCATATCTTCCCCTTATTATGTTAAACTCTTTCCTCCTCTGGGATTCATCCAATTACCTTTTTATCTCTGTATCTTGTTTGTCTCTTAAGTTTTCCGCAAGAACGGCCTCCGCCTTTGGCGAGGAGACGTTTTCTGGCATTTCGGTTCCTCTAACTGGTCTGACTTGCGGTCTTACTTATCTGATTTTACATGGAATTTTACTGTTTTCGTGGGAGGGGTCCCTCGGAATGTGCAGAGCGCATAACCAAGGTGATTCTCTCTAGCATGGAGGCGTACATATTTTTCACTTTTAATAAGCCTACTAAGCGCTGCTTCTTCTCGGGATATCCGCCATATTGTCATTGCCTTTAGAGATTACCTTCGTATTCAAACTCATGCAACTTATATTTCAACCAAGAATCGTGAAAAATCTTTTTTTCGCAACACTAAAAACTAATTTCTCTGTAGAAAAAGCAATAATCTTTCCGATTCTTTTTCTTCTTCACCCCCTTTCTGTCATTTTTCAAAAAATATCAATTCTAACTTTGCTTCTTCCTATTTTCTTCCTTTAGTATCTTCTAAAGGTACAACTACTGTTCTTCCTTCCTCTAAAGCTGAACTCTTTGCTCAAACTTTTGTCTCTAATTCAACCTTAGACGATTCTGGAGCTGTTCCTACTCCTTTAACCCCCTCCAACTCATTTATGCCTAAAATTGTAATTTTTTCTTCTTCATTTCTGCTCTCTCTGAGCTTAACACTAAGAAGCGTAGGTCCTGATGGTATTCCTCCTGCGGTTCTCAAAACTTGTTTTCCGAGCTTGTACCTACCTTGGTAAACTATTTCGTCTCTGTCTTTCTACTTTAACCTTCCCTTCTGTTGGAACATGCGCTCATTCTGCTTGTGTCGAAGAAGTGAAACCCCTCTCAACCTCTAACTATAATCCTATTGTAACAACCTCAATTATTCTAATTATATCTGATCGCCAGTATATTTTACGTAAATAACGCTCTACTAGTTATCCTCTTTCCCTTTTTCCTGACACTCTTTCCTCAGGGAATCTTCCGATGTATCGCTAGACATATGAAACCCTTCGATAGAGTCTGGCCCAAAGCTTCAATTTCAAAACATCACTCCTTCGGAATCTATTCTACTCTCTAATTTTTCTGGTCGTTTCATAGCAGCTGCTGAAGAAGGCACCGTTATTCCATTATATCTATAAATAGTGGTTTTCCTAAAGGATCTTCCATATCACAACTTTGTTTTTACTTTTATTAATAACTTTCTCTCTATTATCCACTATGTTGATGACTCCACCATTCATTTCTTCTTTCACTTGAAAGACGCCCTCCAACAAAGTTAATTGTCGCATAAAATGTGGTCTTGCAACAACTAACATTTCATCTTTCGCATATATCAAACTGGGAAGAGAAAACATCGTTGTTTTCAGTGCGTTAAAAACTCAATTCATCTTTCTTTTTACTCGGCATAACCATATACACAAAATGACATCTTTTCGAAAACACTAGACTGAAACCTTCATCTGTCTTCGACATTCACGGTGTTTCTTTTTCTCATGATCTTCTTGGAAAAATCATTACTTCTTTCTAAACAAGCTTATAAGGGGATGGGTGTACTGAGGATCTTTCGTGATTTTTTACGCCAACATCTGGGGTGGTTCAGCACATACAGTTATTCTCGGAAGGTAGCGTCTAGGGCTTTTCATCGTATAGAAAGTTTTGTTCTTACTAACTCTCCCAATCTCTTTCTACCCTTCAAATTGTTACATCACTCTATCTATCGCTATTACTACGTCACTTGTCTCATACCTCCTCCATTAAAAAAACTCGTGCGACACACTTTCTAACAGTTTATCCATTCTCTGTCCAACTCTCCGCCCCTTAACCGCTATGCTCAACTTCATGTACTCTATATTATCGGTTAACACACTCCCTTTATCTATTCCCATTTCCTTTTGCTTTACACTTAAACGCGTTTCGAGTCATGTCGCCATTGTTGACCAAATTTCACTTTCCCAACTCTGGTGAAAATCGGCAGATTCTCTGGCCTTGACCACCAGAAGGGATATAAAAAGATTATATTATATAATATATATATTATTATATATATATATATATAATAATATATATATAATATTATATATATATATATATATAAAAGAAAATCAACAAGTTTTTGATTGAAAATATCGAAGAATATGACATCAAATTGTAATTATTGAGACAGATTCTTATTGGTTTTAAAAATGATTGAAAGCTTTTCTCTGTATTAATCTTTCTATTATTCAGTAAAGAATAAAGAAAAGAGATTTGTCGCTGAGAATTTCTTCATTTAAAATAGTTACCTAATGTGAATAAGTTTAGATGATTAAAAAAGAAATCCGTTGACTATATTTTTATAAACTTTAATAATATATATATATATATTATATTATATATTATATATATATATATATATATATATAATATATATATATTATTTATATATATATATATTATATATATTATATATATATATATATAATATATATATATATATAATTATTAATAATATATATAATATATATATATATATATTATATATATATATATATATAATATATATATATAATATAATATATATATATATATACCCTCTCCATCCTTTTCACATCATTTGGGAGTTGGTGACCTCCGTTGATGAGGCTGGTGCCATCAAAACCTTGTTGACGACTTGCGATGGTACACTGTCTTCTTTTTCATTAATTTCTGCAACATTCAGGTCTTTTATCTAACCTCACCTTCGTCAAACCATCTCTCTTTCTATCTCTTTTTCTTAACGAAAACTCAGTGTCTGAGTGCTCTGAGAGCAACCGTACCTCTTTCCCTGTCTCTATCTCAATTTTCAGCCAAAGGCGGATTTGCATATGTGCCACGATTTTTGTTCTCGGTTCTAATTTGGAGTCTTCTGGATTCTCTACTTTATGTTAACTTCATGCAACTCTACAACTCAATTTATCTGTTTTTATCTAAATCTCCTACTCTCTCAGACTATAAAAATTCTTCGCTATAACTTCAAAAAACATTCTTCTTTCTTCTCCTTTCTCGAAAATCATATTAGGTGATTTCAATGTTCACACCGCCAATGGCTTTCATCTAGTTTCATGATCCAGCTGGTGAACTCGCCTTCCGATTTTCTATCCAGAATAACCTTAAGCAGTTGGTGATTCTCCCTACCCGGATCTCCGATCACCTTGGTTATGAACCCAACATAATAGATCTTTTCCTAACTTCTTATCCTTCTTCTTATACTGTTAAACTCTTTCATCTCGGTGTTCATGCCATCACCTCTATCTGCTTAGCTGTTCCTCTCTTCAAGTCTTCCGCAAGAAATGCCACCGCCTTCGAGAAGGAGACCTGTTTGCAATCGGTGTGCATCTGTCAGAGCTTCCTTTAGACTTCTCTGATTTCCCAGGAAGATATTGCTTCGTGGCAGGGATCTCCTCGAGTGTGCAGAGTCGCATAACGAGGTTATTCTCTTTGACATTAGGCTACATTGCCATAATTCTTTACCTACCACTGCAAACCTAACAAAACTGGATTGTAACCTCCTTGTTCTCTCTCGCGCTAATCCGCCATGGAGAGCTGCCTCAGAGATAGCCGTCGGTCTTCAAACTCCTGAAATTCATTCAACTTGTATTTCACTCTTGGATTGTGCAAAATCTATTCTTCAAGAAGCCAAAAACTCTTTTCTCCGTAAAATCAATAATCTTTCTGGTTCCTTGCTCTCGCTCTTCTGGAGTTTTGCAAAAAATTTCAACTCTCACCTTGCTTCTTCCTCTTTCTCCTCTACGTTTCTTCTGAGGCACAAACTGCCTTTTACCATTTTAACTGAAAGCTGAACTTTTTGGTTAATCTTGGCCTGTTAACCTACCTAGACGATTCCGGAAGTGTTCCTCCTATTTCAACCCCCTCCAACTTATTTATGCTAATATTGTAATTTATTCTTAAGATGTCATTTCTGTTCTCTCATCCATTAACACTAAAAAGACGTAAGGTCTTCACGGTATCCCTCACGTTTTTCTCAAACTTGTGCTTCCGAGCTTGTCCCCTGCCTTGGAAAGCTATTTCGTCTTTGCCTTTCTACCCGGAACTTCCTTCTTGCGAAAGTGCGCTCATCACTGATGCCAAGAAAGTGGGACGCCTCCTTCTCAACTCTCTAACTATAGTCCTTTTTCTTTGACCTCCATTTTTTTCTAAATTTTCGATTCTATCCTTAACAGGAAAAACTGGAAAAAAACCATATATTCTTCTAATTCTTATCTCTGATCGCAAGTAATGGTTTCTATAAAAAACGTTCTATCACTCTATTCTGGTGATGCTCTTCCTCCCCTACTTTCTGACTCTTGATCCTCAATTTGAATCATTCGAAGCAATTCATTATTGCAGATCAACATATTTATGTCTAGTTAGAGGTATTCACATTGTAGCTTAACGTAAGCTTAGAATTCAAAGCAGAGTCTTCATTGTAAAATATTTTAAAGTAAATTTAAAAGATAGATAAAGTGAAATAATAATTATTAATACTAATCGAGTTTAGAACGCAAAATTTAAATTTTTAAATAATAGTAATATTAATAATAATAATAATATTTATTGAGCATATGATTAATATATAATTGATATTTAAATCATTGTGTTGAATTCATTTCTATTAATTATTTATTTTATTTCTCAAAAATATAATTGTACTGGTTTTAATTTTTTGTTTATTTTTCCTTTTTCTACATAAGTTTATAATTATGTAAACTTATAGTTATATTTTTCTTGTCAAGTTAACGTAATTTAGAGGAAAGAGAAATTTCATCAACTTAAATTTAAATTGAATCCTCAAAACAATTGACTCTTAGAACGAAATATTACCTAGTTCTTATAAGAGTGAAAGATTGCTCCTACGACAAAGTGGTCCCTGTTTACTCAGAAAATTAATTGGAGACAAGCTAATCCATACTAATGATAATAGTGGTTAGGATTTGAAGTGCGAAACATTTATTGAAACAAAAATAAGGATTGACTAAAGGAGAAAACTAAATATATATCATTTTCCTTATTTTTATTATTAATTGCTGATATAAATAGAGTTTTCTTCTTACACACGTGTTTAATTATATTAGAGTTGGTTCGAATGGTGCCCTGTACAAAATTGATCGTCGGAATCACACCACCGCTGTTGAGAAGCTGGAAAGTAAGTCATTAAATAACTGAGTCAACCACGTGTGAGTACCATTGACCGTTGAAGAAGTATTCGAAGGGTGTGACTAGTTGAAGACAACTCCAGAATCCTCTCTCTCTCTCTCTC
>SEYY01018285.1:22500-32500 GCA_009176605.1 Armadillidium nasatum
ATAATAATAATAATAATAATAATAATAGACCTAACTTCTTAGAATTACGTCTTAATATATAAGTGAATTTGGACTTTTTTAATTACTTTAGTTTCTTCGTTTATTTTGCATCCTAAATTTGTAAAGTCGTTCGAGGCAGACTTTCATATCTCGTTTCTTTCTATTACAACTCTTTTTATAAACCATAAACATTTTTAATGGCTATTTAGTGTGTAGTTTTGTATATATATATATATATATATATATATATATATATATATATATATATATATATATATATATATATATATATATATATATATATATATATATATATATATATATATATATATATATATATGTATGTGTGTGTGTGTGTGTGTGTGTGTGTGTGTGTGTGTATGTGCATGTGCGTGTGTGTGAGCAGAATTCAAAATGAGAAGGAATTTAAGATAAAAAAATTTTAAAAAATATATAATGTAAAACTAACAAACTTTGTAGGCGTGTACAGATGCTACTTTGGTGTGAAGTCGATGAAATTCCACAGTAAGGAAACACAGAAGATAGAAGAGAATTACGCAGAACAGAGTTGGCTGTCAAAAAAAGAAACACCACAACTAACAAGCCTGGTGTAGCAGTGTTCACACAATATTCATAAGCAATGGTCGGGAATGTTAATTACCAGTTTTATCGAGCACTTGTCGCTGTAGTCAGTATGAAAAAAGTCACAGAACCAAAGTCACCAGATAAATTGGGAATACGGAACAGTTTATAGGCCCCTCGACCTTTGACTTGGCCTATTCAAAAGACGATGAGCTCTGCTTAGCTGAAATAACTGAGAAGAGGAATAGAAATCTCACAATTCAAACAGAACTCCAATCTTTATCCAGATCGCCCTTGCACTTGTTGTGATATGAAGGAGATTTGTATGAGTGGAACCAACCCAAATGTGTGAGGTACATTACACACAAAGACGAAGAATTCCCTTATTAAGAGAGCAACTATAATGGCTTAACAATTGTTGCGATCTGAGGCTTCCAAAATATGGTCGTTTATATAATAGCCCATGGATATTTATTTTTCAGCAAGAGAAACGGGAGATCCATTGAAAGCGGAATGACGGAAAATTGAAATTTTGCCATAATGTCTAATTTTATTTTGTTTATACGTTTTCCTATTTCAACTGAACAGATTTTACCGTAACGTTAATATTTTCAAAAACATTTTAAAAAAGTACTACCGGGACAGTTTCTGTGAAAATAAAGAATATGATGCAGAAATTAGAAATGGAGGTTGAGAAACAGAGAAATAAATAGGATAACAGTTTAAGACGATATATTTAGAATTCAAGAACATTCGGTTTATATCTAAGATGATCAATAACATGAGTAGTGAGCTGATATATCTAATCAGCGGTGCAGAGAGAGAGAAGAGAGAGAGAAAAAGAGAGAGAGAAAAACGGAAAGTACCTACTGCTGCTCAAAATATAGAATAGATACATGCATTGTCTGGCTCCCTCCTCCCAAAGTTTCCAAGAAACGTAGTTAATCATTTTCCGCTTTAAAATATATGAAAAAATATGTGTTCATACAAATGCAAAGTAGAATGTAAAACATACATGAGCAATTTAAGGTAACGATATCGGACCTACTTTCAAATGACCTCGAACATTGGGTGGAATAATAACAGTAATTTCAGAAGTCGTTTCATCGATAATCCTAATTATATCAGCACTGCAAAGAAAAAAAAAAGAAGTGAAAGCCTTAACGAGAAATACAAAAACAGAAAAAATCTAAAATTAAGTAAAACAGTTGCAGTTATAAGACCATAACAAGATAATACCTCAAAAATATTGCAATTAAGCTGTTTCCTAAAGGCCTTATATATATATATATATATATATATATATATATATATATATATATATATATATATATATATATATATATATATATATATATATATATATATATATATATATATATATATATATATATATATATATATATATATATATATATATATATATATATATATATATATATATATATATATATATATATATATATATATATATATATATATATATATATATATATATATATATATATATATATATACTATATATATATATATATATATATATATATATATATATATATATATATATATATATATATATATATATATATATATAGTATATGTATAGTGTGTGTGTGTGCAATTGGAAAAGATCAGAAGACCTTTAATCAAAAATAAGAAACAATCAAAATAATAATAATAAAAATGACATAAAAACTCAATATTTAAAAGTTATTTTTCTATAACATACTCATAAATCTTAATAAAACACCCATCTGCAATCTCTCTTCCAATGTCTTAGTGCCTTTATATAAAAGAAACACTTAAAAAAAGTGATTCAAATTAAGAAAAACCAAATATAACATTCTTAAGAGAGGTCGCGCAACAGTGTTCTCCCCCGCGTTTAAAATAGATAACAAGGATAATCTCTCTGGTGGTCTCCTTCATAGTCTTTCAGATGGTCCATCTTGGCATTCATCTTGCCTTAAATGATGGCTTTTGTCTTTGTTGTATACAGTCGTTACCTGAATTTTCTTATCTGTTTAAACTATATATATATATATATATATATATATATATATATATATATATATATATATATATATATATATATATATATATATATATATATATATATATATATATATATATATATATATATATATATATATATATATATATATATATATATATATATATATATATATATATATATATATATATATATATATATATATATATATATATATATATATATATATATATATATATATATATATATATATATATATATATATATATATATATATATATATATATATATATATATATATATATATTATATTTTTAATTTATTTATTATTTTTTTATATTATATATATTCTCCTCTGGTGGGCAAAGGCCAAAGGCCTACCATTGTTCCACCAGAGTTGGGAGGAAAGTCGGAAACATGGTCAAATTAAAGGCCGACATGACCTGATACACGGCGTTTAAAGGGTGCTTAAGTCATAGGTAGTTGGGAAAATAGATGAAGGAAGTGTGTTCCAGACTTTACCAGTAGAGTAAATGTAAGATTGAGCATAGAGGTTAAGTCTGGGGTCAGAGAGTTGGACAGAGAAAGGATGAGACTGTGTAGAAAGACGAGTCGCACGAACCCTTCTTAATGGAGGAGGTATGCGACGAGAGAGTTCAGAAGAGCAGTGTCCATTGTAATAGCGATAGTATAGAGAGAGAGTGACGCAACATTTCGACGGGCAGAAAGAGATTGGAGAGAATTAGTGAGAGCAGGAGAATTGATAAGGCGAAAAGCTCTAGACTCCACCTTTCCAGGAGAGCTGTGTGTGTGGAACCACCCCAGATGTGTGAAGCATACTCCATACAGGGGCGAACAACACCCCTATACAGAGCAAGCAACTGGGGTGGTGTGAAGAAATACTGAAGGCGCCTCAGAACACCCAACCTCTTAGAAGCTTGTTTAGAAAGAGAGGTAATGTGATCTTTCCAAGAAAGATCACGAGAAAAAGAAACACCAAGAATATTAAGGAGAGATGAAGGTTTGAGTTGCGTGTTTTCGAAGAAGATATCGTAGTTGTGTGGAAGATTGTGTCGAGTAGAGAGATGGAGGAATTGAGTTTTTGAGGCATTGAAAACGACCATGTTTTCTTTGCCCCAATTGGAAATGAGAGATAGATCAGAGGTTAGTTGCTCCAAGGCCACCCTCCTTGCCTCTATTAACTGCTGTTGGGAGGGGCGTCTTTCAAAATGAAAAGAGTAATGAAGGGTGGAGTCATCAGCATAGGAGTGGATAGGAGATGAAGTAATAGAGAGAAGGTCATTAATGAAAATTAGAAAAAGTGTTGGGGATAGGACAGATCCTTGAGGAACACCACTATTAATAGATTTATAGGATGAACGGTGGCCGTCTACAACAGCTGCTATAGAACGACCGGAAAGGAAATCAGAGAGAAGGTCACAGAGAGAAGGATAGATTCCGAAAGAGGGAAGTTTGGAAATCAAAGCTTTGTGCCAGACTCTATCGAAAGCTTTCGATATGTCCAGCGCTACAGCAAAAGATTCACCGAAATGCCGAAGAGCGGAGGACCAAGAGTCAGAGAGAAGGGAAAAGAAGATCACCAGTAGAGCGTTTCTTTCGAAAGCCATACTGGCGATCTGAGATAAGATTAGAAGAATTGAGATGTTTCCAAATCTTCCTGTTAAGGATAGATTCGAAAACTTTAGAAAGAACGGAGGTTAAAGAAATAGGACGATAGTTAGAGGGCTGAGAGGGGTCCCCCTTCTTCGGCACAGGTTGAATGAGCGCACGTTTCCAGCAAGAAGGGAAGGTTGAAGTAGAAAGACATAGACGAAATAGTTTACCAAGGCAGGGTGCAAGCTCGGAAGCACAAGTTTTGAGAACCACAGGAGGGATACCATCAGGACCGTACGCCTTCTTAGTATTTAAGCTCAGAGAGAGCAGAAGTGACGTCTTTAGAAGAAATTACAATTTTAGGCATAAATGAGTTAGAGGGGGTTGAAGGAGTAGGAACAGCTCCGGAATCGTCTAAGGTTGAATTTAGAGGCAAAAGTTTGAGCAAAGAGTTCAGCTTTAGAGGAAGGCAAAACGGCAGTTGTACCGTCAGAAGATACTAGAGGAGGGAAAGAGGAAGAAGCAAAGTTAGAGTTGACATTTTTTGCAAAATGCCAGAAAGGGCGAGAGGAAGAGGAGCCAGAAAGATTATTGCATTTGCGACGGAGAAAAGAGTTTTTAGTATCTCGAAGAATAGATTTTGCACGATTCCGGGATGAAATATAAGTTGCATGAGGTTTCTGGAGTTTGAAGACGACGGGTAATCCCTGAAGGCAGCATCCCTGCGGCGGATAGCACGAGAACAAGCAGAGTTAAACCAAGGTTTATTAGGTTTAGTAGAAGGGAAAGAATATGGAATGTACGCCTCCATGCCAGAGAGAATCACCTCAGTTATGCGCTCAGCACACTCCGAGGGACCCCTCCCACGGAAACAGTAATCATTCCATGGAAAATCAGAAAAGTACGACCGCAAGTCAGACCAGTTAGTGGCACCGAAATGCCAGAAACGTCTCCTCGCCGATGGCGGGGGCCGTTCTTGCGGAAGACTTGAAGAGACAGGAACAAGATACGAGATAAGAAGGTGATCGGATGAACCCAGAGGAGGAAAGAGTTTAACAGTATAAGGAGAAGGATAAGAAGTTAGGAAAAGATCTAGAATATTGGGTTCATCACCAAGACGGTCAGGGATACGGGTTAGAAGTTACGCAAACTATTCAAGGTTGTTCTGGATAGAAAATTGGAAGGCGAGTTCACCAGCTGGATCATGAGAACTAGATGAAAGCCATTGGCGGTGGTGAACATTGAAATCACCTAAAATGATGATTTCAGAGAAAGGAGAAGAAGAAAGAATGTGTTCTATTTTGGAGTTAAGATAGTCGAAGAATTTTGGATAGTCTGTAGAGTTAGGAGATAAATAGACAGAGCAAATGAATTTAGTTGTAGAGTTGCAAGAAAGTTTGAGCCATAAAGTTGAGAATTCAGAAGACTCCAAATTAGAGACACGAGAACAGACAACATCGTTGCGCACATATGCGCAACAACCGCCTTTTGGCTGAAAATTGAGGATAGAGACAGTAGGAGGAAACAGAGTAGGGTTTGCTGTCAGAGCACTCAGACACCTGAGTTTCAGTTAAGAACAAGAGATGAGGTCTAGAAGAGGAGAGGTGGTGTTCGACAAAGTGGAGATTAGAAAAAAGACCGCGAATGTTGCAGAAATTAATGAAAAACGAAGACCGTGCACCAGGGCAAGCCGGCATAGAGGTCTTGGTGGCGCCAACCCCATCACCGGAGGCCACCAACTCCCAAGTGGTGATGGGGGAAGGAGTGGATGAGGGCTATGTTTGGAATCCGCCCCTCTGGATTCTCCGAGGCAGATTTTGTTTTGCCATTTTTGATTAATTAAAATAGGTAATGTAAGTGTAAGCGTTTGTAAATTTGTTAGGACACATGTGAAGAAGGAGGAAGTTGGAGAATAGGCACTCCAATGTGAGTCAAGGGTACACTAGAGACCCTCTGAGAAATGAAACGCGAAAAGGAACGAACCAAAGGGCACGGAGTGAAAGGAATGGTCTACCCATCCTATCACTCCGTGGTTATGCCCAATGGGGGGTACTTAATCGCTTCGGACGGCGCTACGTCCTCCCCTATATATATATATATATATATATATAATATATATATATATATATATATATATATATATATATATATATATATATATATATATATATATATATATATATATATATATACTATATATATATATATATATATATATATATAATATATATATATATATTATATATAAATATATATATATATATATATATATATTATATATATATATATATATATATATATATATATATAATATATATATATATATATATATATATATATATATATATATATATATATATATATATATATATATATATATATATATATATATTATATATATATATATATATATATATATATATATATATATATATATATATATATATATATATATATATATATATATATATATATATATATATATATATATATATATATATATATATATATATATATCAAATTTGTTACCCGGTTTAAACATTAAAATCCACACTATTCTGATAATTTTAACTATAATAACATTTGAATGCTAATTCTGGTTGATTTTTTATTTGCCATGATGTTAATATTTCAATTTTTCCTATATTTAACTGATGATATAATGAATTTGAATTTACGATAATGATATATAATATATATATATATATATATATATATATATATATATATATATATATATATATATATTAAATTTCATTATTTTATAAACTGGCTTTAGAAGAATGTAGCTTCTTATAAATTATAACTCTCTCTCAATTCATACTTTTTTCAGACACAAGGAATCTCTCCCAATGCTTCTCAAACCCTCATTAATTTATTTATTTAATTGTGGCAGCTGTAATGCTGCGTCTGTAGGCCAAAGTGGTCTACAATTAAAAGTGAAGATTGATAATCATAGAGGAGTTTCCTTTAAAACCCACCTTCCTCTTTTGAACACTCGACCATAAGATACCATAGAGATACCAACCTATTTTTATCTTAAAATTTCTCTATCCTTTAACATTAGTCTTCTCTTCTTGACTGTAGGATATTAGAATCTTTATATATAGAAACTCATTGACCATCCTTAAATGATCAAGCTTCTATTATTTTTTAGTTTTACTAAATTTCGATTTTTGTCTTGGTTTTTTATTTAAGTTTTTTCATTATTTTTTTATAATTTTATTGTAATTATTATTACTATAAATATTTTTTATGTAGTTAGATTTAAATTTATGTAGTTAAATTTAAATTTTGATTTATTTTAAAATAGAAATTTGTAAAATTTAGTTTGTGCTGAAGACGACCGGAAATTGAAACGTTCACAGTGTATTAATGAGTATGTGGAAACTTAAAATTGCTTTAACCTTTTTAATTAGATTAAGGTTCTCAAAAAAATATCTCAACATTATATATATATATATATATATATATATATATATATATATATATATATATATATATATATATATATATATATAATATATATATATATATAATATATTTATATTGGGTGTGTAACCTTTGACTTGCTTGATGCTTTGGTTTATGATCCTCATCTGGCAAGGGATGTGTTGAACCTCGGCCTTTTACATAAGACTTTATATATATATATTATTATATATATATATATATATATATATATATATATATATATATATATATATATATATATATATATATATATATATATATTATATATATATGTGTATTGTGTGTGTGTGTGAGTGCGTGCTCGTATGTGTGTGCGTGCGTTTGTGTGTGTTTGTATGTGTCTATTACTATCTCTGAGACAAGTAATTTTTCTCACTCTAAAGCAAATATATTGTTAATATTATGTAATTATGCATTTACTTTTTTTACTTTTTTGTAATAATTCACACTAAGTATTCTTTTTTTTCCTAAATTAATATTTGAAAATTTTTCATATATTTTCGTCATCTTTTCATATATTTTCGCTCACTTAAAATTTTATTTTACATAAGGTTATATTACGCAAAAATTTAGAAATTTATATTTATAGTAGACAAAAGTTAGGTACAAAAACTGAACTTTAATAAAAAAATGTTTTGTATGATTGTACTAGAAGTACACAGAAAAGAATATATTATATATATATATATATATATATATATATATATATATATATATATATATATATATATATATATATATATATATATATATATATATATATATATATATATATATATATATATATATATATATATATATATATATATATATATATATATATATATATATATATATATATTATATATATAATATATATATATTTATATATATATATATATATATATATTATATATATATATATATATATATATATATATATATATATATATATATATATATATATATATATATATATATATATATATATATATATATATATATATATATATATATATATATATATATATATATATATATATATATATATATATATATATATATATATATATATATATATATATATATATATATATATATATATATATATATATATATATATATATATATATATATATATATATATATATATATATATATATATATATATATATATATATATATATATATATATATATATATATATATATATATATATATATATATATATATATATATATATATATATATATATATATATATTATATATATATATATATATATATATATATATATATATATATATATATATATATAAAGTGTGAAAAGCCTTAAGCACTTTTATGAGTTATAACCAAATGCTCAATTTGATACAAAATATATCTCCATTAGTAACTTCTGATGTTGGCCACAGATTTTTAAAAGGTTTTTCTGTTTCATTAAAAATAAACAGGTGAAATAATTACCTGATAATATATCTGTAATAGTTAAAAAATTATTCCAGTTACATATTATCGTTATATATATATATATATATATATATATATATATATATATATATATATATATATATATATATATATATATATATATATATATATATATATATATATATATATATATATATATATATATATATATATATATATATATATATATATATATATATATATATATATATATATATATATATATATATATATATATATATATATATATATATATATATATATATATATATATATATATATATATACTATATATATATATATATATATATATATATATATATATATACATATATGATTTATTTCATTTCTGATTTCATTTCTACTAAAATTTCCACCAGAGTTTGGGAAAAAACCTGAAATCTGATCAAGTTAAAGTTCGACATATCTCAATCCAAGGAATTTAAAGGTGTGTAAGTAAAATTTGAAATACGAGATAGATCTGAGGTTAGTTGCTCCAAGGTTATTCTCCTTGCGCCTTTAAACTACTGTTGGGGAGGGGGAGGGTTCAAACTGAAAGGAGTAATGAAGAATGGTTTCATAGGCATAGAAGTAGGTTGGAGATGAAATAATAAAGAGGTTATTAATGAAAAGTAGAAAAACTGTTCGAGAAAGGACAGATAAACCCCACTATTAATAGATTTAAATGATGAACAGTGGCCGTCTACAACAGCTTCTAGGGAACTACCGGAAAGAAAATCAGAGAGAAGGATAGATTCCGAAAGAGGGAATTTTGGAAATCAAGGCTTTGTGCCAGACCCTATCGAAAGCGCCATAGAAAAAGAGCGGAGGACAAGAGTCAGAGAGAATTAAAATTAGATCACCAGTAGAG
>SEYY01018285.1:50000-52500 GCA_009176605.1 Armadillidium nasatum
AATACACACATACACATACACATACACATAGGAGCCACCTAATTCCTGGTCAATATATCCTAAGCTCTAACTTGATAGTTCGAAAGTGAAAAGGACAATTTTTCAATATCCTACTGACTATAAATTCCTCTTTTAATGATTAGTCTCCCCAACCCCCGTTTCCAGGAATCCCCTGTCTCAAACCCCTATGTCCCCATCTCCAACTCTTTCCCCCACCCACCCCCTATCATAAATCATTGCCTAAATTTCGATTCTTTGAATATTAACTGATTGCTTTCTTAATTGTAATAGACGGCGAATTTTCCATTATAAATTGTTTCTAACCCTTTGGCAAATTGTGGATTTCGTTTCTTCTTTGAAGGGAGACTTCGTAGGGAGACTTTGTAGGGAGACTTTGAAGGGAGACTTTGTAGGGAGACTTTGAAGGGAGACTTTGTGGGAAGGGAGACTTTTGAAGGGAGACTTTGAAGGGAGATTTTGAAGGGAGACTTTGAAGGAAGGTTTTTAAGGGAGACTTTGAAGGGAGACTTTGTAGGGAGACTTTGTAGGGAGATTTTGAAGGGAGATTTTGAAGGGAGACTTTCTAGGGAGACTTTGAAGGGAGACCTTGATGGGAGACTTTGTAGGGAGACTTTTCTTCATTCTATACAACGTTTTTATGTATGAATACATACAAATAATTACATTATTTTATTTATTTATTTTTTTTATAAATACAAATATGTGCTTATACTTTTCTTTTATTATTCTTGTTTTTTTTATTATTATTTATTATTTAGTTTTGTTTATTTATTCTTTTATTTTTATTATTTTTTTTTTTTTTTTTTTTTTTTTTTTTTTTTTTTTTTTTTTTTTTTTTTTTTTTTTTTTTTTTTTTTTTTTTTTTTTTTTTTTTTTTTTTTTTTTTTTTTTTTTTTTTTTTTTTTTTTTTTTTTTTTTTTTTTTTTTTTTTTTTTTTTTTTTTTTTTTTTTTTTTTTTTTTTTTTTTTTTTTTTTTTTTTTTTTTTTTTTTATTTTTTTTTTTTTTTTTTTTATTTTTATTTATTTATTTATTTTATTTTATTTTATTTATTTATATTTACACTTGTAATTTCATGAACAATCATTCTCTTAACTTGGCTGGCCGATCATTGTCTTCTAAGTATCCCTTTCCCAATCCATCTTTGTTCCACAGTTAAAATGTCGTAAAATACTTTTACTATATTTAGCAAGAATAAACTATTAAATAGCTACAAAATAGTTATTTAAATACTTAAGTATATTTGTATGTAAATGACGTAATTTTATTACGTTTTTCTTATTGGGTAAGAGGGACGAATGCCAAGAAGAATCAAGTCTTCTTGTCAATCTTTTAAACTTTCGGAAAAATATTTTTAACTTTAAAGAAGTTTATAGAATTATAGAATTAAACATATAGAAGATTTATGTGTACATAATATAGAAAGAAATAGTTTATTTTATGAGTTTCTATCTTTCTCTCTCCCTTTTACTCACTCTCTCTCTCTCTCTCTCTCTCTCTCTCTCTCTCTCTCTCTCTCTCTCTCTCTCTCTCTCTCTCTCTCTCTCTCTCTCTCTCTCTCTCTCTCTCTCTCTCTCTCTCTCTCTCTCTCTCTCTCTCTCTCTCTCTCTCTCTCGCATTCTTTTCTTAAAGTGAAATATGCATTACTCACTTCCCTAACACATTAAAAATTCACATGTGTTTTAACACGTCTATTTTGTCGATCGTCATCAAAGTGTTCTATATAGTGTTAAGAGTTATTTCCATTTAAAGATCGTATAGTGCAGACACACGACCTTATTAGGTCAAAAAAAGAAAATAATCAGGTATGGTAGGGCATAAAATGGAAATATCGCATAAATGTTATGTTATTCTTATGTGTTAAAAACACATTGGTGATGCTCAGTAAAATAAACGCCTAAACCTTTTTTTTTTTTTTTTTTTTTTTTTTGGAGTGACCCAAATATCAATCTTTCAAGTAATAATGTGAATGCTTTTCTTCTCACTGAACAGAGTAGCTATTACTTTATACCAATGTTGGTCATCATTCCTCATTTTTTTTTATTTGCACAAATGTAAGAAAAATAAAAACACTTTCTTTTTTTTTGCTTTCAGATATGAATTTCTATTATACTTCTAATACTCAACAACATACCCACATACACACGCTCGCTTTAATATATATATATATATATATATATATATATATATATATATATATTTATATATTATATATATATATATATATAATATATATATATATATATATATATATATATATATATATATATATATATATATATATATATATATATATATATATATATATATATATATATATAATATATATATATATATATATATATATATATATATATATATATATATATATATATATATATATATATATATATATATATATATATATATATATATATATATATATATATATATATATATATAATGTGCAAATGTGCGTTTGTGTGTTTGTATTTAAAGCCA
>SEYY01018285.1:60000-62500 GCA_009176605.1 Armadillidium nasatum
TTTATATTTATTTCAATGTATGTATGTATGTACAGTCGTGAACAAAAGTTCGTTCCTATTAAGCTGGAAATAAATATTTATATAAAATGGAGATCATTTCAGGTTCAGCCAATCACACTTCAATTAAGCCCCTCTCAATGTTTTTATTTTCTTTTTTTTCAAAATAGAGCTTTTATGAAAGGATCTCCATTTTATATAAATATTTATTTCCAGCTTATAGGAACGAACTTTGTTCACGACTGTAGTATTCCTGGAATATATTTATATATATATATATATATATATATATATATATATATATATATATATATATATATAATATATATATATATATATATATATATATATATATATATATATATATATATATATATAATATATATATATATATATATATATATATATATATATATATATATATATATATATATATATATATATATATATATATATATATATATATATATATATATATATATATATATATATATATATATATCTATCTCTCTATCTATTACTATCCTCTTTTTCCTTATCATTGTAGTTCTCAGTATTTCTCTCTCATTTTCTCTATTTCTTTCTTTACCAATCACTCTCTTATATCTTTATTATTATTTTTAATATATATATATATATATATATATATATATATATATATATATATATATATATATATATATATATATATATATATATATATATATATATATATATATATATATATATATATATATATATATATATATATATATATATATATATATATATATATATATATATATAATATATATATATATATATATATATATATATATATATATAATTTATATATATATATATAATATATATATATATATATATAAGGGATGGAGTGAAGTATCGGTATCGGTATTATCGGCGTATCGGCATATTTTCGATACCGGTATCGGTATCGGTATCGGCCTTTTCAGTATCGTATCGGTATCGGCAAATTTTTAAGAGTAAAGTATCGGTATCGGTATCGGTATCGTAGTAGTATCGGATTTTTTCCGATACGGATACCGGTATCGGTATCGTATCGGGTATCTGGTAATTTTTAGGTATCGTATCGGTATCGTATCGGTAAAAATTTTGTATCGCTCATCCCTAATATATATATATATATATAATATATATATATATATATATATATATATATATATATATATATATATATATATATATATATATATATATTATATATATATATATATATATATATATATATATATATATATTATCTATTATTTTAGCCCTCGCTCTCCAGTTCTTCCATTGGCGAATTACGTTGGTTCTTCTTAGCTCATACAGGTCAGGGAAACCAAGCTTCCCAATCACCACCTTCCCCTTTAATATATATTATATATATATATATATATATATATATATATATATATAAATATATATATATATATATATATATATATATATATATATATATATATATATATATATATATATATATATATATATATATATATATATATATATATATATATATATTATATATATATAATATATATATATATATATATATATATATATATATATATATATATATATATATATATATATATATATATATTATATATATATATATATATAATATATATAAGTATATACAAACAAACCGACAGCATATGTCTCTAAACACAATAGAGGAAGACAAACCACCCAAAACTATATTCTTTTTTTGTCCCATTACTTAAGGGATTACCATTTTTACCCAATTCCTTCATTTTAAGGAATGACTCACAAATTTATGTCTATTGTCAAGTGAAATTTAAAAAATATTTTAAACTTACATTAATTTCATTCAGATTTTTAAAAGGACTCTCGTTGGGTAGGTAATTACGTTAAAAAATTGTAATTTGCCTTTTTTGAGTAGAGGCAACCATGGGAATGAATTGTATTTTGAATACATACATACTTCCACATTATCTCACGTACATAGATAAGCATATATATATATATATATATATATATATATATATATATATATATATATATATATATATATATATATATATATATATATATATATATATATATATATATATATTTGCCTGCAACCTTTCCAACAATCGTGGGGTGGTGTCTATCGTAGGTCACATCCATTCAAACTCTCACCCCTTCACCAATCTTTTCCATTCATTCCTGTCCTCTGTCAACCTCACATCATCTTCCCAATTCATCCCTCTGTCCCTTAACATCTCCTTTACATTACTCATCTAACTTCCCGTCGGTTTCTCCCTTTGTCTCACACCCTCCACTTGTGAAGTAAATACCTTTTTAGACATTCTCACATGTTCTACTATTCCTATATAATGCTCTAATACCTTCCCGTACTTTCTCCTCAATTTCATGCTCACTCAGGATCTCCAACAATTTATTCCTATCTACCCAATCGTAAGCTTTTTCTAGGTCCATAAAGCACATGTACACATCCTTCTTTTTATCTATACTTTTCTCTTCAATCATT
>SEYY01018285.1:67500-70000 GCA_009176605.1 Armadillidium nasatum
TACAAGGACATCAAGAACTCCTATAGGAAAATATCAGCTTCTGATGGTTTGAAGGAACTCTTTTAAGGACTTGGTCTTATAACGGCTTGTTAATTATTGGAAAAACTGTTGTCCTTCCTAGAAATCATATATATATATATATATATATATATATATATATATATATATATATATATATATATATATATATATATATATATATATATATATATATATATATTATATAATTTATTTGTCAATTTTCCAATTTTGCGGATGCGGATGCGGATGCGGATATTGAATTTTGGAGAAGTGCGGATGCGGATGCGGATGCGGATGTTGAATTTTCGAAAGTGCGGATGCGGATGCGGATGTTGAATTTTCGAAAGTGCGGATGCGGATGCGGATGCGGATTTTGAATTTTCGAAAAGTTCGGATGCGGATGCGGATGCGGATGTTAATTTTGATGAGGATGCGGATGCGGATGCGGATGCGGATGTTAATTTTTATGAGGATGCGGATGCGGATGCGGATGCGGATGTTTATATATATATATTTTATAATTGTATATATATATATATATATATATATATATATATATATATATATATATATATATATATATATATATATATATATATATATATATATATATATATATATATATATATATATATATATATATATATATATATATATATATTTCACTATCATCTTTCCACTTTCGTGGGGTTGGTGCTAGCCATAATTCCCTTACAAACATAACTATTCTTACCTTTCAAAGCTTTCACCACCTCCCTCCATCTCTGTCTCCACAAATCTTCTACCCTCGTCTAAACTCAAATTCCTTCCATCAAAATCACTCTATCTCCATTCATTCATCTCCACTTCAGCCTTCCCCTCCCCCTACCCTTCCCCTATCTACATCGGATCTACGTACCTTGCCAACCATTCTGTTCTCTTTCATTCTTCACATATGTCCAAACCATTTTAGCACATTCTCCTCCTCTCTATCAATTACACCCTTCTTCCATTTACACATCTCCCTTATTTCTTCATTTCTAATCCTATCAATCCTTCTCAATTTATATATCGCTCTCAAATCTTTCATCTCAAAGACATTGAAACTTTTTCTCGACCGAGCACTTATCGTCTATGTTTCACACACATACAATACAGAAGGTGAACACATACATTCAAACATTCTTATCTTTATTTCTTTCGAAATTTTTCCTTTCTTTCATACTTTTCTTAGGCCCCCCAATACTTTCATTCTTTCTACCACTCTGTTCTTAATTCCTTTTTCCGTCCCACCCTTACCTTCCACCCAACATTAATAGATATTTGAATTCATTCACCTCCTCAAGTTTCCATTCTCACACTTCTACAAACCAATTCCTCCCTTCCACATTTCCTCATCCCCACCTCCAATCCTCATAACTTTATTCTTCGCTGGATTAAATTTCAATCTCGTGTTTGCACATTTCCCTTCAAACTCTCTCACAAGTATTCTCATCTTTTCTCCAAATTCTGCCACCAGCACATGCCGCATCATCTGCAAAAAGTAAAACATTCACTTCACATTCACCCTCCATATTTCTCAACGTAATACTCTTCCCTTCTCTCTCCATTTTTCTAAGTAAACCATTCATCAATAGATTAAATAACATGGAGATATTACAAACCCCTGTCTCAATCCCACTCCTATGCTAAACCAATCCGATAGTTCTGTCTTCACCCTCACTCTTGATCTACAATTCGCATATATATATATATATATATATATATATATATATATATATATATATATATATAATATATATATAATATAATATATATATATATATATATATATATATATATATATATATATATATATATATATATATATTATTGGTGATGGATCGGATGTCATATTTTTTAATTTGCGGATGCGGATGCGGATGCGGATGTCGAATTTTGGAGAAGTGCGGATGCGGATGCGGATGCGGATGTTGAATTTTTGAAAGTGCGGATGCGGATGCGGATGTTAAATTTTCGAAAGTGCGGATGCGGATGTGGATGCGGATGTTGAATTTTCGAAAATGCGGATGCGGATGCGGATGCGGATGTTGATTTTTGTGCGGATGTTCCGCATCCGCATGCGGATGCGGATGCGGATGCCATCACTAATATTATATATATATATATATATATATATATATATATATATTATATATATATATATATTATATATATATATATATATATATATATATATATATAATATATATATATATATATATATAATATTATATAATATATATATATAATATTATATATATATATATATATATATATATATATATATATATATATATATATATATATATATATATATATATATAATATATATAATATATTTATATTATTATATTATTATTATTTATTATTTTTTTTTTTTTTTTTAATATTTTTATTATTATTATTATATTATTATTATTTTATTATTATTATTATTATTATTATTATTATTATTATT